>JAQFYQ010001650.1:0-12926 GCA_034694885.1 Buchholzia appendiculata | reverse complement strand
AATATATATATAAACGAAAAGCGAATGATTGACTTAGTGAGATATTATTAAACAGTACTGTAAGTAAACAATGAACAAACTTTAATAACAACCAATTTAGCTAAACTTAACTTAACTACAGATCTACTTCAAATTATGCATTCTTGCCAAAACATCTACTGGCAATGATCTAAAATAATACTAATAGTTCATAAACATTATATTGTACAAATACAAATCATTATTGCATTGTCGTATTATAATACTGTCACATATCACTATTACTGACATGAAACTGTTACTGTCACATGTATAACATTTAATCAAAAGTAATAAAGTTACGCGTCCAGAGTGTCGTCTTTGCTTTGCCTTGGAAGGGACCCTCCAAAAGAGACGCTACGTGGCACCGCCACGGAGAGTCTCTGCAGAAGAAACGAAGTTTCGCTGGGATCTCCTGTGATTTGTGTGGTTCGGCGACCAATTACAATAAATTCACCACATAATGAGTCTCCCTAGTCCAAAATAATGTAGCCAATAAACACGTATTCATGATGAGAAACAGCATACTATTCTGTTATGAGCAAGGATCCCTTACCCTGCTTGACATGTACTACAATGGTGGCGTTGACTGTAGTCGTTTTACCGTCGATGTCGTTGCTCACCAGACAACTGTAGTTACCTGCGTCCACGTAATCCATCTCCTCGATACGGATCGTTCCGTTCTCCAAGGAGGGGAAATCTTTGGAATCGTTGGTGACATCGGGGCTGGGCTTGACCCTGATCCTTGTATGATCGGGTACGATCGCGACTCCATTGTGCTCCCACCTGATCGAAGGAGCAGGGATTCCAAACGCCTTGCACTGGAGGTTCATCGGATCCCCTTGGAGCACATTCCTTGCCTTGTCAAACTTTGCGGCATAGGCTTTCACTACACATCCAAATACAATTCAAGCAGTCAATACAGCAGGCGTGCATGCATAGGCCTTCACTATACATCCAAACAGAGTTGAAGCAGTCAATACAGGCTAGCATGCATAGGCCTTCACTACGCATCCAAACATAGTTCAAGCAGTCAATACAGCAGGATAGCATGCATAAAAAAAATCGAGCTGACAAATGTAGCTTTTAAGAAATTAATAAAATAATCTAAGCGCTTGCTCTCAATGACCAACTCAAACACCACGTCTCACTGCTGTCGTTTGCTCTCTATATATCATGTCATTTGCTCTCTGTCATTTACCTCGGCGAGTACGATAACTAACACAAATCACTGAACTTGATATTTGAACTATATTTGAATAACCTCCTGTAAGAATTTCAATAAACAATTTACATCTAATCAAGCTTTAGTAACCTCTGATGGCTTTAAAAACTAATTTCTCAATTATCAGATTTAATGTATTTTGCATTGTGCATTTTGTGCATGGGAATTTTCTGAATTCCCTTGAACATAAACGGCATATTTAGCTTGCACAGTGAAAATACCACTAGTTCCTTGAACTTCCTTCGTTCAACCACTGCGCCTGCATCTCGCGCTTACAAAACGTCTGATTCGGGCGAAACTATTCTCTTTCTGCTCTGGACAGTCACACAGTTTAGCAGCAATTTGCTTATGAAATTACTAAATAAACAAACCTCTGATGTTGAATGACGTTTCTTTTGCACCAGCCTTACAGACGTACGGACCGGAAGTGCTCCTGTCTAAAACCACATGACATTACACAACATAATCCCTTATCAACAATCACATTACACATGCTCTCTAAATTTACTAGAAATTCAAATGGAATTCCATAAGTATAACACACTATCGTAATGAAATATATCAGTATCAAAATTCACATTGGATTCACATTTATTTGCAAAAATTCCCAAAATTAATTAATCAGAGCAAACCAAACAATCTTATTTGCTCCAATAATTACATCATCATCATCATAACTAATAAAAATTAGAACTGAAAATTAAGGGATACTCCAAACAGCTGCACGTGATCAATGTCATTGCCAAATATAGCTATACGACAAGGTCAATCGTCTCGAAACGCAGGGCCATCGCAGTCGATAGCGCACAGCTTGCACATAGCTCCACTATAGTCTTGACGACTATTTGAAAAAGAAGAGATTAGATGACCAAGTAGGACTTCACTCAATTCCCGAACGACTTCTTGACTTACACAGCACTTAGATAAAACATCAGCACTTCTAATCACGAGAGTGCCTATAAGACTGATAACAAAGAAAGAGATCGACTGCTCAATTATGAACCTGACATTGTGCGAAAAGCAATGAGTGTCCACTGTCCAGCACTTAAGCACGAGAGGCATTCGATACTAAAGTCGTAAGTTCTACATGATACATGATAGGGCTCTTACATGCATTACTCCCATACTATCCTCAATCAATATACTATAATATGCATGCGGCGAAATATCATAGGAGAATCGGTAATCAAGTACTCTGCCATGCAGCAGAAGGATATTCTGAAGTTGACTGTAGTCAACAGCCACATTAATTTAGCGATTGACCCGAGAACCCAGTAACCTAGGTAAGGATCTACGAGTCCTGGAACCTTTTCGCCCTTTAGCCCAACCCACGATGCATGCTTGAGTGTTTCATTATAAAACGCAACCAACGTAGAATTACACTCAAGAATTGGGTCTTGTGTTGCGCAAGTTGGACGACTGAGGATTCATTCAAAATCAAAAGCAATGTCCCAAATTCTAAATTACAGCCCACTAAAAGAATTATCCCATCTTCGTTTTACCGTCTTTCGTTTTTTTGTTTTAATTTTATACAGTCTTTTTTTGATTTGTTTTACCGTCTTTCTTCTACAGCCTTTCGTTTGACCACTGGATGCACTTTGAATTGGCTCACAAACTCAAGCAAGGTATGCATTCCATAAATTAAACAGATAAATAAAAATATATAGAGACAATTCTAATGAATGACTTCATTGTTTACATACCGACTTTAAGGATTCTAAGAGTTGCATTGTCAAAGACGGCATATTTCTTGTCATCTGGAGAAGGTTTGATTTCCAATGTTGCGTTGAAGGTCCACGTGACGGTGGATCCTGGCGTGACATCCTTGCATGTCAGATCGGCCGACGTTCCGTACGTCCACGTCACATCTTCTTTATAACCTGAATCATACAAACAGTAAGAGTTGCCTTAGTCATGCCTGCATAACAAGAGATACCTTAGTCATAAGAGCTACCTTAGTCACACCTGGATCACAAGAGCTACCTTAGTCATACCTGCATCATAAGAGCTACCTTAGTCATACCTGAGTCACAAGAGCTACCTTAGTCACACCTGCGTCACAAGAGCTACCTTAGTCACACCTGCGTCACAAGAGCTACCTCAGTCATAAGAGTTGCCTTAGTCACACCTGCATCACAAGAGCTACCTTAGTCATAATAGAGTCATAAGAGCTACCTTAGTCATGCCAGCATCATAAGAGCTACCTTAGTCATGCCAGCATCATAAGAGCTACCTTAGTCATGCCAGCATCACACAGCTCCCTTATGAATCTTGCATCATGAAATAGTAAGAGTTAGTTTAGTCACATCTATAACAGTGTATAACACACCAAGTTATCTTAGTCATAACACCATCATACTAATCATAAGGCTAATCTTAGCGTGATAGAACTTAACGTTCTCACGGATCGGTGAACATAAAGTTCATCACTGCTTCAACAGCTACATAGTTACTGTATAACAGAGCATAACAGAGCGCTAAATACAACAACTAATGCACATGCATGAGTATATATGCAAATTTATGCATATATTGTATATATAAAAATATTACTATTTGAATACATTTAAAAAAAGATATTATATTTAAAACAAGGAGCATATAGATACACATACAACACAACAGTGCAAGGCTGCATACAAGCTAATAATCCAGTAACAAGACTTTTTGTCTGTACAACTTCTATCATGTACACTAGATGAGCACTATGACGTCAGTCACGTGGTAACTTGGAACTGTGCCAAGTTTACAAGCAAGATATACAAACAACAGCAGTGTCTATCTCCATCCAACAAAGCAAGAATTCTCTCTCTGTATTTCTGCAACAGCATCGGCTTGAAATAAGATCATCCTCTCCTCATTCATGCACATCAGATCTTGGACAATATATAAACTAAGTACTAGGGATAAACTATATTAAAACATCATTAAAAGCAGTAGTGCACTTTGTAATCAATGCAGGCTAACATGTTTGTTTTTATGATGTTGTAAGATAGATACATGTATGCCAAAATATAAGTTAATTGAACTAGTGACATCATCATCATTCACCATCATCATCATCATCAGTAACATCATTCATATACCATAAATGAAGATGAAGTTGTATCAATGAGATGCAAGAGAACTAGATCATATATACAAAGAATGAGATACATCGCTTTACTAATAGCACTGAAGTTGCGATCTAGTTCTAAACACTAATGTCACAATTCTCTGATGACACAAGTCACAACTCTGATATAAGTCACACTTTTGGCGTCACAAATCACACCTCTAACGTCATCACAATCACATCCCTGATGCAACGTCACATCTCTGACGTCACAAGTCGCATCTCTGACGTCACACGACACATTTCTGACGTCACAAGTCACTCCTCCAACGTCATCTTATTCACACTTTTAGATCACAAAAGTCACATTTCTGACTCTCGATTGATATCCCCTTCCGTCTAACCCCTAACCCTCCTCACCACCCCCTTACAAACGCTGCATAAAAGAATACGTTTTACACCCACATCCAAAAGTGCGTCGTCAACAAAGGAACAACTGGTTATTAGCTTGCCGCTGACGCAATAGTATTGACATCTGGCTCATGTGATTTCGATCAAACGGACCGAAGATCATTTATCTACAAGCTGATCAAGGCTAGCTAACCTTTAACTATTATACTACAAGCATCATTACAAAGCTTAACCGAGTTACGGTACTACATTCAATCATGAAGTGCAAAATGGCTGTCAACTAGCGTTCCGATTGGCTGAGGTACCTAATTAACAAGATTAAGCATCATAATCCGGATACTGGTCAGTATTTATTTGTCAGTCTGAGTGCACGTGAAGACAGCTGCTGGCTTAGGAGAGCAAAGCCCTCAGCACAGCTGTTACTTGCTGCCCAGCTGCTGCTTGATGCCCAGCTGCTGCTAGACTTGAGGTCATACACAGTAGCTGCTGCGAGTGCACTAGAACGCATACATCACGTGTACAAACAGCTGTTGTATACATATCTAACGAGTACACATACAAACTGAGATATCAATTATTGACCTTACAACCTGGCTGCTGTATATAGATGTAATTGTGCTAACAAATGATACCAAATGATCTTGCACATAAGATAAACATATCAAATAGTCCACATTATACAATACTAAATAGAACGATAACAACGAACCCATGACTAACAAATAGAAAAGTATCAAGGCTTAAAACATAGCCAGGCAGTCATCATCATCATCATAATCGTCATCATGCTCATGTGTCTTAATCTGGAAGAAGATCGACTACAATGGATTTTCATCCGCGCCTGACTTCAGCTGTTTTGTTTAACTTCTCCTGTGATGAGAATTTGTCCTTCTTATAACATCATTCAGTCAACATCAATCCGGGTCGTGCCATGGTTCGTTTACCACACACTTCACATCCTAATAGTACCTATTAATACTTGCTGTCTTGACGCCTGACCTTCTCAATACACGTCCGCATTCAGTCCTGATCTTGTTCTTTCAATGTAAGGGGAAAAAGATTATGTAAAAATTATAGAGCAAGATTAAATATTTCAAGCATCACAAAATACTAGATGAATACTGGTAAAAAAAAACAAATCCAGGACTACTAGAATAAACAGACAGGTAGGCTACCTATCAATACTAGATCAACAGATCTCATAAATGTAGAAATAAAAAAATAAATACAATAAGATTTGATAACATACATTGCAGTTAACTTAAGGCAATACGACAGGCACGCGTTTAATTAGAGAAGGCACATGTTAAATTTGAGAAGGCGGTCACACTTTTTAAGTCAACAAAATATACAGCAGTCCTGATCTACTATTAATTACAAGATTCAAATCAATTGATTCTCAGCATTTATTAACTATAAAATCCATTCTACCTTGTTGCCTTAACAAATTCATAAATAACAGATTGTGTACATTTTATGCCAATTATATTTATAAGTTATTGATAACTCACAAATAAAATTTAATATTAAAAACCATTTTTTCAACAATATTACTAAACTTAGCTTTTAAAATTGATAAAACTATGTATTAAAAATGTACTAACAGTAAAATGCCTGGGAATTGTTGACAAGTGTGAATTCAAGTAGAATTATCATACATCACAATACTTATTCACCGAAGAAGCTTCAAACTGTTCAAGTAACCAATTCACAGCATTCATGGTTCACAGAAATGATTCCTACCGTGTCCTCATTATTGCGTAGTAAGAAGTCTTCAAAAAGTTCTCACAACAAAACATTGCCTAGGCTGCAGTTTATTTCACTTTAACTGTTGTTGTAACCTTTCACCCCACAGAAGCTTCTCTATCAGCAATCTTTACTCATACTACATAATATAACAAATCTGAAAACACACTACCATTCATTCACAGCCATAACAAGAAATTCAGTCATAAAATCTATTGAACAACTGAGCATATTTGAATGTTATACACCAGTACAACCATTAAGGGCCTAAACTATAATAGTCGACCTACTTAATACCCGCACTCAGTATGTAGCTACTAGCCTAGTAGAAAGGAGTCAGAGCATAAAAGAAAACAGCCTTAGTTATGGATCATGGCGGAACAAAGTTTAACATTTTGAGCCATAAACAGGGATTATAAAGCTGAAACAGAGGCTGACCTTCACTGAAGGTTATTATGCACTAAATGTGCCACTAACTGGTCCAATATTGGCACAGTGCGAACGTGGAAAGAGAATTACATTCCTGGAAAGAGAATTATATTCTTACAGACATATATTTTGACAAGATTTAACAGAATTTGGTATTCCAAAACATTGGTACAGAATTGTTAGTGGTCACGGAACACAACTAAGAACACGACCAAGAACACACAGGAACAACAAGAAACATGTCTCTGTAGAGACAGAGCGAAAAACAACAAATTTCGCTCACAACAAATTTCTCGATAGGGCAGCTTATACGGTATAAAAACAGATTACAAAATATAATAGCACTTTGGTCTAACTCTTCCTGATAAGAAAAAACTGACCTAACATGTTGAATTGTTGATGATGATGAAAAACGAAACCCGGATAGCCTAAGACTAATACTGCTGAGAGATCAAGAACTACTGTATGTTATTGTATTGATAAACACCCCAGGACATTAAGAATTTTGTGACAAATTTATAACTTCAAGACGTCAAACATTTCTCTTTAACACACCAAGCCCTGGGGTACAGCTTGTTCCTTTAATAACATTTACAGCCTGCAATAGATACAGAGCTATAAACCTTACTATAATGTACACACTATAAACTGTACAATAGCAATTGTACTTTCTACATCTTCTGCCACCAATGAAAAGCGAGCCTATAAAACTGTAGATACACAAAAAAGACAAACATAGAACTGAAGAGATCAAGGACATCAATTCCTCAGTTGAACAACCTGTATATGGCCTGTATGTATAACCTTGCATATTCACCTAAAGCCACTGCCAAGCAAGTCATCCTAAACTATTAAATAATAAGCTGATTTCATAGGGCCACTTCGTAGTCTTAAATAAAATCATATTAATAGCAAAGTGATCAAAGTGATAGAAAATATTTCAATGCAAATTGGAAAAAAACAAAATATATATTTGCAAAACATGCGTATATGTAAGTAATATTATACAAACCAGTACCAGTATTGTTAATTGCTTTGACATTGAACAATTTTGCAATGACTTACAATCATACCACACCGAATCTTTTCGAAATCTCTTGAAGTAAATGCATTGACAAAAAAACTAAGCCACTAGATCGGAAATAGGTTGTAAAAGCTGTATATTCAAAGCAGTGAATATCTTTCAGGACATACTGTGTTGTAAAGACGAATTCAAATACATCAATGCGAGACAGAATATTACAAATTGTAAAACTCAATCTCTCACTTACAAGAAGGTCAAACAGATCACTAATCTAGTAATCTTTATATCCCATCAAGAAAACTAACGAAATAAACTATTTAATAGAACATTCGCATCACAACCTGCTTAAACTTTCACACTATCTCATCTTTCGCATAATTATCTCATGCAACATTATCAAGAAGAAATCAAAGCTATCATGATATCATGATATCGAGAGATCACGATATCAAAGCTATCATGATATCGAGAGATCAAGATATCAAAGAACACTTGACATTCAAACACCAACAATAAGAGAGAAAATCGCAATGAAGATATTCTATACAGTTTGTCACATGTAATAATAACATACACATACTAAACAAGGTTTGCCGCCACTCTGAAACCGACAATCAATACGACCAAGTATTCTCGACTAAACTTTTTGAATTGCAACTTGAGACCTGCTCGTACGCTGGCTTCTCGTCACCTTTCAATACAACGACTACAAGAAAGACTAACGTTCTTAATTCATAATGCGTGTAAGAAAGATAATTATTCAAAATGATCCGCTTATATTAAATCAAAAATGCTACTTATAATGCATCTCCGACAAATAAAGGTTACAAATAGGAACTAAAATTCATTCTAAGCTCAGATACACATTGTGAAAACCTATAGAAAAAAAAACGCGAAAAAAGCCTTCCAAGCAGCAATTCAACCTAGGAAACTACAAATCACAAATTCAGAATAAAAAGCAAAATATACTGGACCTAGTCACTCAAAAGTCTCAAGAAGTACAGAACTTATTAGAGAATGAACATAAAATCAATGGACAGAAATACAATAAAAATTTACTTCCAAAGTCCAAAATTTAAAACATTTTTTCATGATTTTTTTAACACAAACCCCTGCCATACCGGTTGATTTTTTCACATTAGTGCGCTAAACTGGAGGAGGACCGACAATTTTAACAGTTAGATACAGGTGTTTATAAAATTAATATTTTAAAGTAGTTAATTCAACATTTTAAAGCTGGCAAAACGTTCTACAAGCCCAGCCCTAACAGTAACACCGACCTTAACCCTAATAATTTCCAATGCAGTGTACCAAAGTAAAGGTTAGCCAATCGTTTCTTTCACCTTCCATGAAAACGAATAACTTTAAATTTGAATATCTTGAACCCCGTAAGAGCTATGGAACCCATCTTTCCACCATGAATAGGGAATAGTGTAGCCAAGATATAAGCAGAAAATGGTGTTAATCCAGTATAAGAAACCGTGTGACGTGCAATAACAGACAAAATCTCCAATTAACTAGAACCATATGGGACACGCCAATTATTGGGGCTAACACAGCACCCACGATCCAAAGTATACAACTTTTCAAATCATTGCAGCAATTAACTAAATTTAATTCCAAAATCAACAATTCGATATTCAGGATTTCCTCACATGGTGCGCAGTAGCGGAGTCGAAATCAAAACCAGAGATTACATCATCGGGTCACAAATAAACAAGAACCACAAACAATGGTACCCATACAATAGATTCCATTACAGCTCGTGTATTTGCTGAGTTACGTACCTAGACTCGAGGGAATGGTTAGAGCCAGTACGACGGCGATGAATAGATTGAGCGACGCCATGTTGTTCGGTAATTAGGCAGATCAGACCTTGAGGACACGCCGTCAGCAGGGATGAAAGGTCTCTCTCTCGTGATATTTATCTCAAGTTCTAACACTGACTTTCTATCAACACTCGCAAAGATTTCACGAACAACGTCATTTCGGTTATCTAAGATTTGAGTTGTTATAATTGTATATTATAATTTATTTTATGTAAAACTATTTGTTATGAGCAGAAATATGATGTGTCTTTACTAGTTATCATGCATAATATTTTAAAATCAGTAGAGAATAAAATATTTAGGACAATTGCATTGCAGTGCAGATGATGAAAGTCTTCACACAAAGAACTACCTAAATTCATCCATATACATTCTTTTACGTGAAAATTGTAGTAGGCAGCTGTGACTAATGCAGGTCGATCAATCTTTACGCCATAGCTTGACGTAAAAGTCAGTTCTTTATGACCTTGAAATTTGTTTTGGTTTCTTGCCGAGAGATGTTCGGCCTTTTTTGATACAGATTACCCTAGAGGTGATCTGGATTATTTTTGGAAAGAACAGGCATTGTTGTACAATTATGAGACAAATCTGACTGGTGTAAAATCTATGTAATGTATTGTAATGTGATGTTAACAAAGTATTATTATCTGTGTATTTTACTACGATATGGACATAAAATCTATTTAATGTATTGTAATGTGATATTAACAAAGTAATATTATCTGTGTATTTTACTACGATATGGACATAGAGGCTAACGCCTGCGTATATTCATACACGCGTTATGTTATAATCACAGGCACAAAACCATATGTTTTTGAAGCACATAAGAGGTAAGAGGCGGCTCTGGCTGTAGGATATTGAGTAGACATTGATGATCATGAACTCTGACTTGTTCGTAAACCGGCCCACTGACGTGGATCCTATAGTTGGCCCATATCACCCGGGACCCTGCTCTTGGCTTCTTAGTAAAACACGCATTGAACGAAAGTATATGCTGAATCGTTTCTTTTCAAACACGATTTAAATGGTGGCCGGGGATTCAGCCTTATATCAATCACATAAAATAATCCTCTGAACTTAAGTACGGATGAAACCGCAAGTGATGCTGCGATATTAATACGAATCCAACAAAAACATTCGATTATCAGATATTTTATGTAGGGAGGTAGGCCTATATTCTGTCAAGAATTAGGGTTCCGTATTTATTGGCTCTTTGCAAAGTTAATAATCATTTTTCTTTGTTCAAAATTATTCTAGACTATATGCACGTGACTTGCGAAAATTGTACGATTTACTTTAACATGGAATCCGAGTCACGTCAAGGAATATTAATACTTTGGCCTAGGATCAATCACATAAAATAATTCTTTGGTCGTAATTAAGCTCTCGTACATGACCAGATTGAAACATCTTCAGCTACCGACAATGAAATACAGAAGGCTAAGAGGTGATCATGATCAGTACGCGTGGTCGAATTACAAGACAATAACTAGGGGGGCCAAATTTTGGGTAGGGCCTATGCAAAAAAAATTTTTTCGCTCGCTCCGCTCGCGAAATCATTCTTTTTATCCCCCCACTAAGGGACCAAAAAAGGCAGTCCCCTCCTCTGGTGGGACTGCAGTTTTTTTTTTATATCATTAAGGCAAAAAGGCGACCCTTAAAAGTAATATAATTCCTTGGTCTTGCCTTGCCTTGAGCAATTTCAAAAAGTGTCTTGCCTTTTTTTGTCAAGACATTTTCACCGATGCCTTGGCCTTGAGAAAAATGCCTTGACTACATCACTGCCCCTTAGTGAGGGACCATATTAAACAAATGTGAGCAGGGCCCCGGGGCGCCGGGACCCTTGGCTCCCCTCACTGACATGTGCAATTAGCTTATTGTCCGTGATGTTGTCGCTGGCCTTGATGCCAAACATTTAAGGCTGCTTTGCTGCAGTTAACTTTATTAGCCTTGCCTTGCACCGATACACGTAAAATTTGTGTATGGTAGATATAACATCTCGCGAGCGAAGCGAGCGAAATTTGTTGTTAAAACATTTAGTATTCCTCAAGTTATTTAATGAACTCTCCATTGCAGCTTGTCTCCCCTCAAAAAAATGGGGAACAAGCTGCAATGAAAAATTAAAAATTTGATGTAGAAAATCTGATGTTAAAGAAAACCAAACCTGTTAGCTGAGAAAGCTGAACTAGGGGGGGGCAAATTCAGCCCCCCCCCGAACCCTTTTACATCTCAATAACTAAGGGGGCCCGCCTCATAACTAGGGGGGCCGGGCCCCCGGGCCCCCCGTAATTCGAGCACTGGTTGTAGATGAGATACGAAGAGACCGTTTACAAGCCCCATTCCAATCACGAGTAAACCGTTATGCCCGAACCAGGAATCGAAACCGGATCTTGCATGTACAGGCAAGTATGCTAACCGTTATACCAATCGGGCTTCCGCTCTACTCGTTCTTGGAAGTTATACTTATTATAAACGTATTCATATCAACACCACCAATCCGCAAGGCAGCGCACAGACTCGAGTGAGACGCATTTTGAATCTCCAGTACTTACCGTCTCGCAACGTACCACCACATCATGTAATTCTATACTAATACTAAAGGGATGCTAATACCAAATCCATGTCATATTAACCAACAGTGACATCTAATTAAAGTCTATTGAGGCACGTAGTGACTAGGATACAACTATACACGAAGCTATACAATTTACATATTTCCCACAGTAAAGTTTTCACCAATGCTTTATTTATAATGTACCAAATATATTTGCCTACTTAATAATGCCATGACAGTGCCAACGCCGCCGACAATAAGCTCCACCCAAGGAAATATAACCACCATATGGCATTATCACTTGCAGTAAAACTGAGCGTAAACTACGCACACTCGGAACGTGCAATAGGCCTACTGTTATGCGAATTTGTTTCAGAATATTTATCACAGTTAATAAAATTCTCCACCATCGATTCCTCTGATGCGATGCATGTGGTTGACCAGCTGGCCAATTGAAGATAAATCCGGTTTGCCATGCATTCTGTAGGCCTATTTAATCATTGCAATGCATTATAATGAATGATAAAGCAACTAACAACACCCATGTTATTAGTCAATTCGATCTCAAAATATTACAATGATTTAATAGCAATTTTTTTTCAATATAGAGGTACATTAAACTTAATTATTTC
>JAQFYQ010001649.1:0-12928 GCA_034694885.1 Buchholzia appendiculata | reverse complement strand
ACAGAGGCAAAGTATGCTTCATGAACTGATGGAACCCCCCTTGCTCGTCAAACATTTTCAAGACCCCCCCAAGTCAAAATATCTGTCGCCGCCTATGAATACATCGACACTAATAAAATTAACGCAACATCTTTCACATACCCACAGTAAATTTACGTATTCAAGAATTTAATTTAACCATTCATGTAACATCATCACCAAAACTGTTTCATGTCCATCTCCATGCAGGCATGTTTCAATGTTAGACTTTATCGAATGTCTTCCATGCCAGGTGTAGGCTTCAAAAAAGTTACCCTAATTAACCGCAACACAAAATGAGATGTTGCAAGCGCACACGAGTTACAATGAAACGATTGTGCAGTACCGCCAGTGTGGATTTATTTAAGCATATATGGTAGCACTGAAGTACGTTCCAGTCCACAGCAACAATTACTATAAAGTTTAAATGACAAAACTGGAAGCATGCAAGATACTGACCGACAGCTTGTTGTACTGGCTTGGAGCCGCCACGACTCAATGGAAAGCCTGTTTCACTGAACAGTGACAGATGTTCTGAACCAGAGGCACCGGCACCAAACAGCGACCCCGGCTGCCTCGTAGACCCGCCCATCCCCGGTAACAATCTCGACATGCCGTTCCCCTGAGATGGCGCCAGCTGCCGGACACTGTTCTCCCCGGGCAACCGGAGGGCCAGTCCGTCGAGTAATGATGTCGGTAAAGACGCTCCCCCGCCTGGGGGTTCACTCGGTGTGACCGGCGGTCTGGTGTCGATGCCGTTGCTCATCGGAGGGGATTCTGAATGTGATGCCCTTGCAACGTGATTGTCCCGTGTGTCTGAAGGTTCGATGTCGTCGAGGGCGTTGCTAGATGATGCCAGCTGGTCGGTCGGGGACAAGCCGGAGTAACAGGGAGTGGGAGATGTGTTCGGCCGACTTGCAGGAGATAGCTCGCCACTACTCAGCTGACCATAATCTTCGTGTTTACTATATACACCACACTTGTACTTTATAAAATATAAACATCTATTATACACATATAATTAAAAATAAATACCGCAAATGTATATAATACAAAATGCATATATGCACATTATCTATAGTCATGTTGATAGCATGGTTTATTAACAGCCAGAAATCAGTCACAAACGTTTATAATGTCTATTTGACATAACCTAAACGTATTGTTATTATAACAGTACCGGTATTGTAAACCACACAGAATTTCATTTCAAAACAACAATGGTTCTACAACCAATCAACTGCTTTGCTGTACATTCTTTGAAATTACATTTAACTAACTCTCCCAGTATTGAACCAGCCCAATAGTCATCATTCCACTTTCAACAGAATTGCGTGATATTTTACATACTTGCACCAATACAATATTCATCTTAAAATTTTGACTGAAATATGATATATATTCTACTTGCACATGAAACTGTAATATTTATCTTTAAATTTCCCCTGCTACACAAGATATTCTATGACTCGACTGATGTCAACAATCTTTACCAACACGTTTCTAAACTCTCAGTATGCACCAAAACTCTCACTTCAAAGAAAAAAACAGTAACATCTTCACGCCAATCACGTTATTCAGTATCGTTCAACTGATACTGTAAACAGAAATGCGATGTCAACTACCTACTCTAATACCGTCAAGTACAATCGGCTCTAACCTCGATGGCTGTGACTTGCTTGCTATGCTAACTAAAGGATCAGGTGAACTGCTTGAAGGTGGTGTAGGACCGGTAGAACTGGAATACTGCTCGTGTAGCTTCTGCTCGTATTGCAAATGCTTGCTGAAATTTACAAATAGAAAACCTTACACTATACACCAACACGTAGTGCATGGTCTCGCTTAGTTTACCAACTAAACAATCTATCTTGAAAATACCTGTATGTTAACAATACTTTCTTCGATGTTACTTTTTAACAAAGTAACCTGTGCACTGTACACTGGTACAGTGTGTACATGCCATGTAACTACAGCAATAATTGTATTCGAAAACTTATAATATTCACTAAAGTACAATGAAACTAACCATACCTAGGAATACATAAGGCACCAAACAGCAACGAGCGAATTTTGTAACCATAAGTTGGAGTAATCTTGCAAAAATATATTTTAGATTTCAGTGGTCAATTGTCCTTGTGACAGACCTTATTGCTCGCATCTTATGGACGAGCACAAGTGCAAACCAAGGTAAATCTCCTCTACTGTTTACCTATACTAGGAAAGGCTACTTTGTTAAGAACAAAAACATTACCAAACAGAGTAGGCAAAATTCCTATTCACCCTATATTGGCATCCATTTAGATAGACAGTTCAATTGCAGTTCACAAAACAAATCACAAATGTACAACACTACATAGCAGGGTACATACGGTACCACTTTGATACAACACTACATAGCAGGGTACATAGGGTACAGCTTTGATACAACACTACCTAGTAGGGTATATACGGTACAGCTTTGATACGACACTATATAGCAGGGTACATACGGTAAAGCTTTGATACAACACTATATAGCAGGGTATATGGTACATCTTTGATACGACACTTGTAGAGAAAGTTTCTCACCCCTGTTGTATTTCTTCTTTAGTAAAACTTGCCAGCTCGTCTCCGTAGTCATGAAGGTACATGCAGTCCTGAACAGAGAGTCAAACAATAGATCTGTACACTTAACTGTACACACATGTTCATGTACACACTATAGGCGGTACACACATCCATGTACACTGTACATGCTGTACACACATCCATGTACACTGTACATGCTGTACACACATCCATGTACACTGTACATGTTGTACACACATTATCCATGCACACGCTACATACTGCCCACACACACATGAAAACTGTGCAACTGATAACCAGCTTACGATTCATCAATTATTCCAATTCACGATTCATTCGTTCATTCATTCATTTTGAATTGATCATTTATTCTCCAATTCATTGTGTATTCCAATTTAAGACTGTTTACATTCATCTTCAAATTGAAGCAGCTCAGGATCGTTAAAAGGTCGATTAACTTGCTAATGTAAATGGAATATTTCTCCCCAAATCATATCTCAGCACAAAACTGGTCAAAGAAAAGGTGTTCCATTAGAAGAAAATATCTCTGCTTTAACAGTACGTCATCACCAGCATGTTACATCCAGATGTCCATATAAATTTTAGACATAATACAAAATTCAGCATAAATAGTACAAATTATAAATTTTCAAACATAAATACTATAATGTGCAATTATACATATAGTATAATATATAACATAATACATACATATAAATATATATCGCAGAAATTTGAAAAATCTTCATACGTATTTTTCTCTCAACTTTCACTGCATAGTTTATATCCTATCAATAAATTATATTTATTTGAGCGCAGATACACATCCAAGACAATAGAGTGAATATTATAACTGGACATACAGCTGCACATCTACGACAGTACAGCTCATATCATAACTGGACATACAGATACATATTCATGGCAGTACGCTGCATACTGCAACTAGGCATAGCATATGAATCAACGTACCGGTTTTAGACACTGAGTGCCCTTGAGGAAATGACTGCAGTACTTTGTCGTGCCGAGCGAAGCTTTCAACGTTCGACCCTCGATCTGCAGATTGTTGACGACCTTTATTGCAGCTAGTGCATCTTCCGGACGCACATACGTCACATATGCACTAGCACTGGGACCCTACGCGCACACAAAACAACCGCATACCTTACGTATTCACTAGCACTGGGACCATATGAGCACACAAAACAACTGCATACATTACGTATGCACTAACACTGAGACCATATGTGCACACAAAAAACCGCATACATTAAGTATGCACTAGCACTGGGAACATATGAGCACACAAAACAACCGCATAAATTACGTATGCACTAACACTGGGATCCTACGCGCACACAAAAAACCGCATACATTAAGTATGCACTAGCACTGGGACCATATGAGCACACAAAACAACCGCATACATTACGTATGCACTAACACTGAGACCATATGTGCACACAAAAAACCGTATACATTAAGTATGCACTAGCACTGGGACCCTGCGTGCATAACAACCGCATACGTTACGTATTCACTGGGACTCTGTGTGCTTAGACAAAAATCACATACAGAAACATGTATGCACAATTGCACATGCACTGGAATCCCGTGTGCACAAAAAAACAACCGCATATGTTACGTATTCACTGGGACCCCCTGTGTGTGTATAGATAACAAGCGTATACGTTACATACACACAAACACCGGGACCATGTGTGCACAGAACACAAGTATGTATATTACGTATACACTAGCACTGGAACCGTATGTCCAGAGAACACAAGCACATAATTAGTTAATCGTTAACTATCACTGGAACCCTAATTGCACAGAAAAGAACATGTATAAATACACAAGAACATACACAAGCACAGATATATCAACTACGAGTGTTTCAGCTTGTTGAGAACCTAACAGTGCAGTTGACAACAGACTGATCTCACCTGCCTGGGAAGCAACATATGCAACAAGCTCTTCATTAACATCACACTGTTGTTGTTGTTGTCAAGTCCAACAAGTCTTCACAAGATCATATCCATCAATCTCCAGTTAACAAATCTCAATCTAATCTCCAGTTAACAAATCTTAATCTAATCTCCAGTTAACAAATCTTAATCTAATCTCCAGTTAACAAATCTTAATCTAATCTCCAGTTAACAAATTTTAATCTAATCTCCAGTTAACAAATCTTAATCTAATCTCCAGTTAACAAATCTT
This sequence comes from Buchholzia appendiculata, assembly GCA_034694885.1. Lineage (NCBI taxonomy): Eukaryota > Metazoa > Annelida > Clitellata > Enchytraeida > Enchytraeidae > Buchholzia > Buchholzia appendiculata. Next base: position 8,119 of record JAQFYQ010001649.1, on the reverse strand, counting down.
AATCTCCTGAGATTACAGCAAAGCTGCAACCCTAACTGGATAGGCAGGCTCAGCATTACCGAAAGGAAAGGATATCACGATCATCTGGCAGAAGCTGCGACATTAAATTTCCAAATTGTCTTAGCATTCTTATCATTATTTGTTTATGTGAATTAGCCCATAAACTGTACAATAGGCTAGAATAGTGTACATTACCTCTGAGCGTCTCACCTGCGAGCCGACGTAGGCGGTGCTCTGGTTTATCACAACTTTGTGTATCTTGCCAAACTTGCCAAAGTATTCGTGCCGCTTCAGAACGTCGGGGTCGGTGAGTCGCTGAGACAGGCCGACAACAAACACCAGGTTCTTCTGGACAACTCTACAATCAGACAAGACATTATCTAAGTACACTATGCTGGTCCTCACACGGTTCAACAGCTCTACAATTAGGCATTGGATCAATACCCTAATGGTTAAACAGCTCTACAATTAGGCATTGGATCAATACCTACATGGTTCAATAGAGCTCTACAATTACACATAATCTCAGTGCATTGGACCAACCTCGACATTGTTCAATAGCTCTACAATTAGCTACAACCCATGTTAAGGTTAATATTTACCTAATCAATTATACAATAAGTGCTTGCATAGATCAGTAGAAAGCTGCCTAAGAACAGATCCAATTTGACAAAACACAAATTTAATCATTTTGACATTATAAAAATTGTGATGTAGAATACAATTGGCAGAATAAAACACTGCAGGACTGTGAACTACAGGACAACAGTCCAGATATACAATGCTATACAATACAATTCAGATATACAATGTCATATTTGACTGTTAGACGAGTCAGAATGAGTTGTGTGACTAACCTAACGTTAGCCAGGTGCTTCCTACTCTCTGCAGACTTCTGCTTTCGCTGTGATTCCTTTTGCCGCCAGTCTCGCTTGATCCTATGAACCCTACATCGACGTCAACATCAACAAATGTTCAAAGCGAGTCGAGAATGCAACGCAACAAATGCAACTGTCAAAAGATTGCATAGCAGTATATATAGAAATAACAGTCAGCTCAGCAGTTTCCATAGGAACAGATACAACTGAGACAATTGCAAAGTGAAAGCATAAAATAGGATACTTCAATAGTTTATAGTATATGGAAAGCAGCTCATGAAAAATATGGAAAAGTTTGACCAAGAAAAAACAACAATAAAAAGTAAGTCATTAATGGAGCTAGATAAAACATAATTGAGTTATTATTTTATTTAAAAACATAATTAATAGAACTGAAAAAAGCTACCAACTTTCATTTTTGGAAAAGACTATATTTGATCATATCCTCAACTGCATGCAGGAGAGAAATTGATGATGAAGATAAGGATGATGTTGATGATGATAATGATTAGAAGTAACATGTAGCAATGACATGGAGAGTCTGTTCTGTTCGGCTGTAAGAATTGAACCCCTGTCCGGCAACGTCATTACAGTTAAACATTTTGCGAGGCGCGAGGAATACGATTCTGGACAAACCCATGTTACTTTACCACAGTGACTAATATGCGTTGGGAACAACGAAACCAGACAGAATGTTCTTTTTCCAAGTGCCATTACGTGGTCATTGAGTTGTATGCGAGACGAATACATTTCTGATTAAAAACATCTGATCTCCTAACCACAGCCTTCACTCCAAATCATTCCTACTAGTCCTCCACATCTCCATACAGACCTTTTCTGGAATAATCAGCTTTAAGTTTTCATATTTTCTTTTGTCGATTTCTCAGTTAATGTGTTTACAATCCTATTTAAAGATTTTGGTCTCAATCACACAAGTCACAAACAACACAATACAAAGAACGGTCGATACGAAGGACTGCAGTGATGACCGTCAGTGAACTTACTCGTCGTCTGTTAGAGGCTTGAACTGGGCTGGATCTTCTGGGTACGCCTACAAAACACAAGCAATTATATTGCATACACAAATACGGTCAACACAAGCAATTACATTGCATACACAAATACGGTCAATACAAGCTTGGAACAGAACACAGCCGAATTTCCATTATTAACAACTGAACAGTTAACCATCAATAACAACGATCCATATTACAACCTAATTACAATTTAACAACAAATATATTCCAAATAGTCGAGTGCAATTAAGCTTAATTAATAAATTACTTTTAATAATAAATGAACATATTTCAAAGCTGTAAGCAAATAAATGACAGCACCATCATTGACAGAGCCCCTTGCAAAAGGAAAATATAACCTTGAGATCAGAAAGTATACTGTACGGCAGATAAATTTGATGACTCACAATGTGTATTAACCCTACCTTGCGACATGCTGGACACAAGCCATTTTCATTCGTCCGAATTCTATGCCAACAGAAGCGGCAGATCTAAAGCAGTTAACAACAATCATCCGATAAAATATAATCAACAACCACCACTGCGTAATTGATAGAAACTATCAAGTATGCTACAATCATCTCCAATAGCTTTGATCAAGTCACGGAGTGAGCTCTTATTCTTACTAATCTCTCGAATTGAATGTTCCTCACACGTCACATGTCTTTACTCCGAGTGGATGAAAGTGAAATATTATACTTGCAAGCGGATATCCCACTATTCCACTATTCTACTTTTTCTCTGCTATAACGTTGACCCCAGGCACAAGCATGGCTGATTTGCGACCGGGCAGGAATCTAATCAAATTGAATCCCCTCGTGCGTCAAGTAGATCATACGCAGCAACAACCACAATCATGTATATAATGGAAACAAACTATCAAGTATTTTCCATTAGGCCTAATTTACTAATTTACATGTAATTCATAATAGTAATACCACACATTGCTACGATATCATGCCCAATATCTGACACAGTGAGATTAGGTCATGGTACTTCACATGCTCAGCAGGTGAACAACAAGATCATTAGAGTCAGGAAGAGCGTCCCACTGTAAAACACCTCGACCAATTAATACCCACGTCCGAATTCTAATGTTTGATTTCATAATTATCACAATAGTTGGCTAGCACTTTCATATCACGCCAAAGACGCCAAACTATTGACCAACAGTTGAACAGGCCGATATAGCATAAAGTGCAAAGCTTTGTTCACACAAGCAAACCTGATAGCCGCAGGTGCAAGGAAAAAAGTTCAGATCATCCAACTCAAACATTTCCATGCACAGAGGGCACTGAAAACATAAAAACAAACAGTGAAAATATAAATAGTCAAAATACAGTAAACCATCTAGTAAAAAATTTCAGCAACGACAACAGTAATAATAGCCAGATTTTTCGTCATTCAGATTCCAATTAAATGACATCATCATTTACGATAATCATTGCGGAACTGCTTACATTAACACATTGCAATGTTTTGGCCACACAGACTTCATGCTACCTGAGACCAGTGATGTAGATCTTGGCCTTGATGCCTTGCCTCAAGGCAGCTTGCCTCAAGGCTGCCTTGAGGCACTTTACTGCCTTGCCTTGGCCAATTTTCCAAATGCCTTGCCTTGAAAACAAATTGCCTTGGAAACAAATGCCTTGGGCTTGAAAAAAATGCCTTGACTATATCATTTTAGTAGTCCTTGGCCTTGATTTCATGCCTGGAGGCTGCCTTGAGGCACTTTACTGCCTTGCCTTGACCAATTTTCCACACACCTTGCCTTTGAAAAAGAATGCCTTGGAATTGCCTTGGCCTTGAGAAAATGCCTTGACTACATCACTATCTGAGACCACAACTAAGCCAGCTACCACTGATGATACAAAAACTACTGTAGATCAGCTGCATGCGGTCATGCAAGACCCGATACAGCTTAATGACCACACATAGCCACCTAGCTATAGATGTACAGTTGTACTACAATTGTATCAAAAATGTCTTACATCTTGAGTAAAAAAGAGCAATTAGAAACGTTCTTACTTCTGGCAGTTCACTATCAGCAGCAGACATCTTCACTTGTACCAATCGCTTCTCTTGCAAAACAAAAACTACAAGCAACAAACCATAAGTATGTTAGCAATTTTTCAAACAAAAGTAACATCTACGCAAAAATTACATCTATGCAAAAAATTATACTTTTGATGGCTCATTTATTTCGCAAAGAAACACCATTAAGGCACCTGATGCATAGAATGTACAAAGAGAAAGCGTTCAAACACATTTTCAATTGTCAAAGTTCTAATCGATACCACATTACACTTCATCACAATTTAAATACAACGTTAGAATTAGAATTTGGACTAAATGCACACAATGCTATGTTGGTATTACGTCCCAACTAGGTTTACAATGCTGTATATTGTTCAATCATAATACAAGTTCACGATGTCTACGACGTATCTGTTCGCAGCACTTTCATATGACAATACCCTTAACAGGGCATTTTGCAGTATCGATCTCAGATAAATCTAACATTATTATTACATGTATGCGAGTAGAACACGTTGAAATATGCTAACATAGAGTACACCACGAGACCCATTTTTCATACATGTAACGCAGTACACAACCAACTGACCTACTTATACACAAAAATGCATTTGACAAATATCACATAGATAATTTTAATTTAAAATTTATTTTTCTTAAACGTTATGCTTTAATAGATAAATCTCCAAGGTGAATAAATAAAAATTAAATGATTACAAAGAATATAATTTAGCTATTAATTAAATCAAAACTAGTCTCGTCCACTTGCATACGCTATAAACGTAACGTAACGTAACGCAATACATGAACGCAGGCAGAAGTGCCTCTATGTTCACCTCATGAAACAATTGTAGATTAAGCATAAGTGCACAGTATATAGTAAAATTACAACTCACATAGTTAATGAAATATAAATACCATGTGAGACACATATAGCATTACATGGTAAATGCCACACAAAATAGCACAACTTAAATAAAATGTGCACCGAAAATAAAACTATTGTGAAACAATCACAAAAAACTTACTACTAAAATTTTAATTACCTAAATTCACTTCTTAACTTGCAAATTTGTTACTTGATTAAATCTGAAGTAGCAATGATACTATTATTGATAATACTACTAAAAGTATAACGAAACTACTACATATCTAAGCACAAAAATATAACGTTAACAGCATACTTAGAAAATGCACTTCAAGTATAATTCTAATGCCAATACTATTCGATGCCATAGTCCCAATATCAACATTGACGGGGCCCGTCTCAGTGCCCCTGCACCTGAGCGTTCCACTGGGCACAAACTGAAGGGGGGTCCCTGGAGCATGGTCAACCGACTTCTGTTGTCGACCCTGTCCACAACTGTCGATGACCATTCCCAGTTACCCCACCAAACAGTAGTACCAACAATGCAGACAATGTCCACAACACCGTACAGTAATATGCAGAACATGCACAGCACATGTAAAAATTACATCAGAGAAGCGACAGTATTCGGGACAATATTCTACAGTACATGTGAAGTTAAAATAATACACATATCTGTACTGCAACTGTTCTATCAAATATTCAGCTTTTATATTCGCTTATAATACTAGTTTAAAATGGTTCAATCATGTTGATATTAATGTCTGCAATAAGACTTGTCCTAGCACGTCGAATAGAATAATAAAATAATAAGTAAAATATATAAATAATAAATAATAAGTAAAATCTTGTATTTGTTTACAAGCTGCACACAAGATTGTGAAATAAGAATATTGTAACTTGTAATGTAACTTGTAAGCTTTTATTTTCTTATTAGCAGATCAAAAACAACCTTGAAGGTGTTTGCAGAAAATCAATGCCTACATTCTAGCGCATAACCATATAATTGATATCAAGTAGAAGTATTCAGTCATGTCCAATTAACGCTAGCCATGAGAATTGAACACAACGTTATAGCAGGTTCATAAAACGGGTGACACACATTGCTGTTTCGCATACTGTACTGATTGTACTGTATTGATTGTACAGTACGCATAATGTACTGATTGCGCATAGTGTGTCGCGGTCGTTCATTCCCCGATGCTGCATGAAGCGCGACAAATTGCGGCACGAAAGAAAATAGAACGTGTTCTATTTTCTCGTCGCGATCATGCAGAATCGGTCATGCGATATCGTGCGCCGTTCTTCATGAAGCAATTACGCATAGCCTGTCCCACACCAACGAATCGGTTCATGAAGCATTGTTGAATGATAAGAACTGAACCATGAAGCACTGCTTCGTGAAGCATTGCTTCGTGAAGCACAATTCGTGAAGCATTGCTTCATGATGAAACATTGCTTCATCATGAAGCATTGCTTCACGATTAAGCAATGTTTCATCATGGAGCATTGCTTCGTGAAGCATTACTTCATCATGAAGCAATGCTTCACCATGAAGCATTGCTTCACCATGAAGCATTGCTTCATCATGAAACATTAAAAAATTGCCTCATCATGAAGCATTAATTGCATCATGATGGTCGAAGCATTGCTTCACCATGAAGTGCATTTATTGTTTAATTATGTCTTGTGCAGTAGTGCTTGATTATATACTTGTTACATGATGTGAACATAGAGGCAATTTTGCCTGCGTTCATGTATTGCGTTACGTTACGTTAAGTATTGATTTATCATGAAGCAATGTTTCATCATGACGCAACATGAAACATTGCTTCATATAATATGAAGCATTGATTAATGAAGCATTGCTTCATAACCAGCAAAATGCTTCGTATAGAATAGAATAGAATTTTATTGTTCCAAGCAATAAAATACAATTAGAACAACTAAAACTACAAAGTTTGTAGTCTAGATGACTCCCCGTGGGACCTTTGCGGCATTCATGCGGGTTACCGTTACCAACAATACAAATAAATATCAATTAGCCTACTCGTGAAATGTAAATCATTGAAAATGAATTCTTTGGATTAGGAGATAATATACTATAGTATACAGGCATTCCCCAATTTTAATATGCATACACCCACGGAGTACGCAGATATAAGCGTACTGTTTATAAAGATTTGATACTTATTTATTTCAAATTATTCAGAGTTTGTTGATGACGTACTACATTAGACTATGCTTAAGTAGTTATTTCCCAACACAGGGCTGGGTTGCATTGAATTAATCGTGTTTGAAATGTCATAAAATATTATTTCTCTACAATAGAAAACTGAAAGTATTGCATAGAATAGGCGGTGTACGCATGAGTCATGCCGCGCTAGCTATTGTAGTGGGTACTAGCTGGCATCGCGACCTTATGTTTCGATAGATATGGGGCCAACTGGCCGTCCGTCGCATGCTTCCTCACAATAATTAACTTAGTAATAACAATTTGGAATGGCAAATGATGAAAAACAAGGCAATAAAGATTCTGACAAGAAATCGAATGAAAAAGTAAAAGGAATACTGAAATCCGACAAGTAAGATTTTACACTTTGAGGGCCTGACTGAATCTAACATTGTTATTAATGTAGTTCGATCTGTAGTTAGATCGACTATTGTGACTATTGACTATTGTAGTAAGATCTGCTTTGTATATTTGTAGAACTGACTGTATAATACATAGCCGTTCAACTCGGCTGTCGGTCTGTCTCTCAGTATTCTAATCATAGTCTAGATTATCCCTTCTTTAGAAGCATATAAATTGCTGTTGCAATAAATGAATTTACATTTTCAAGTGGTACTTTTCTAATTTCTGGAGCTATTGTTCTTGTTGTACACAGACCGTGTAACAGATAGCAAGTACATGTTAAAATATGAATCAATATGGTGAAATAGGATGATAGGACCATCTATCCATGTGACATAGGGCCATCCATTTATGTGACATAGGGCCTACCATATATGTGACATAGGACCATGCATCCATGTGACATAGGGCCATCCATCTATGTGACATAGGAATAGGATCATCTATCCATGTGACGTAGAGCCATCCATCCAATAACAATGTAAGAGTGCATGTGTCATGTTTGTAGGGCCTACAGTTCAGGAGTTCCGCATTTGGAAATTATTGTGTGAAAATACGGATATGCTATAGTATATTGTTGCTGCTATTAATTCTACTTCGGCTATATAGCTGTGCGACAGCTACCGCTGATACAGCAGCCACTGCTACTGTAGCTTCCATAGGCGGCGCCAGACATTTTCGTTGG
>JAQFYQ010001648.1:0-12932 GCA_034694885.1 Buchholzia appendiculata | reverse complement strand
AGGCCTGCATTAGTCGCCTTTTACGACACCCTACAGAAGAGGGGGTGGATCATTCTTAGCCCGATCCACAGGGGGAGACAAATAGAATGACTATCTATATAATGGAATAGAAATAGACAAATAGAATGACTATCTATATAATGGAATAGAAACAGACAATAGAAACAGATAAATAGAATGAATATCTATCTATTCGTAAGATATCTATCAGTAATAGTCTACTTACCAGCTAGTGGAGGCAGCTCTGCTTGATACTGACGACCAACATTGATATGACTACAACAATAAATAAAATATATGTTGAAAAACTAATATGCACAATATTTACAAATAAACATGCATTTAATCAAATAAAACTTTAAAAGTCTAAAACCAGGTGAATCACAAAATTAAATATTCTCATGATGATAATCCTGATGCAGAAGTAATAAAATCACAAGTACAGTGATGTCCAACCCTTCCTGGTTAGGAAAATCTGACATAAAATGATGATGACAATGAGTGAAATTAATATCAAGATAATCATTTTTCCTTTTCTATTCAAGTTGTATGTATACAAATGCAACAAAGATACTTGATATGCTTACATACATAATATCATTCCAACAATTTCAATTTCATAACTGAAGTGAATGAAAACAAGCATGACACATTTGTGAGCATTTTGAAACAGCACGTACAAATTCAACACTTCCAAGGATAATATTATCCACATGACGATGATAACATCGTTCAGACCTGCAAAGAAAAAGGAAACATGCAGATAACGGTAAATGATGTAACGTAACAAATACTTGATAATTAAACGTTGAATTAATACTAAAACAAATTAAATCGTTCAGATTGAACCCAGACTAACATTACAAGGAAATAAGTAACGAATCAAATACTGCGTAAGGTAATTCTGCACTTACGGCAGAATGTCAGTCGTTGGCGGCTGGTTGTCTTTCAGCGAAGCTTTCTCTTTCACTTTACTCTTAGAAACCGAAGACGACAACGAACCTTCGCCTTGACAACACACAATCAACACAGCATCTCCAATGAACACCCTAAATAATGTTGAATCATCCAACAATTATCAGTAACTGCAGAAAATCAAAAAAAATTCTGGAAACATTTAAAATTTTCGCAATACAATTCATTCCAACTCATCCTTCAACTTAATAAAAAAATGCAAAACTGCAAAAAAAATTTGAACATATATGCCAAAAAATAAAGTAAAGATACAACTTAAAACAGTAAAATTGGCCTATTAATGATCTACAATATATTACTGGGGCAGCTAAACTACCAAAAGCACATAAATCCAGAATACGATACAAAGAAAGCCCTGTACTTACGACGCTGACCAATCACAGTGCGGCCTTCGGCAGTTGCTAACGGTGACGGCGCAATGTACGAAATCCTTGAGCAGTCCTCCGATGCCCCGCTCGATGACCTATCTGACCTCTTAACTCCGCCCCTCTGAACAGCCGCCCAGAACAATCCAGAGCCGGAACGAGCCGGGCTGAGCATGGGAGGGGGCGTGTACGGAGGCGGAGACATGGCAGCAACCCCGCCTCCGGATGGTTCTCTGAGGCAAGGGGAACGAAGCCGGCTCTGAAAGCCAAACTGATTCAACGTAGGCGGAATAACGAGCGGAGCAGGTTTACGCTTCAATTTGGCGACATTCGACAGAACCGCCGGGTTGAGAAACGTCGGTTCATCATTCTTCATCGGCTCACTTGCACCGTCAGGCGGTGACAGCTCACAGTCCATTCGTTCTTCCTCACAGCTCTCTATGCAAATATCTGGAGGAGCCAAAGGAATGGCAGCAGCCAAACCTTTTGGGGTTTCACTACGCACTTTAAATGGTTGAGCATTATTTTCTGCCTTGCCACTGAAATTCACTTCTTTTCGATCCACAATGGCAGACTTCTTCGCTGAAATCACATCGTCCGACTTGTCGTCGTGCAACCGTTTCCTCGTTTCCTGATGATGACTATCATTGACGGCTAAACTCCTCTTCTCCTCCTTGTTAGAGAACTGGTTTTCATGCTTTACAAAGCATTCTGCAGGACCACGGCTCAGAAAATCGGACTTTGGAGCAAAAGCATCGTCACTTGTTACTGGCACGACAAGTTTTGCTTCTCTTTTCCAGACATCATCAGCATCACCTGCAAATCTCTTCTTCATCTTTTCCGCCAACTTTGCTGAAACCAGGCAATCATCAAGCGCCTGCAGGCGACGAAGGTCTTTCTCCATTGAATTCCCAGTGCCTTTGTTAGCCTGCTCCTATTATGAACAACATCAATACAATACATTGTAGAATCACAATTGAATTTGAAAAATACAGTAATAAACTTTGTACAGAAGCAAACATTACACGAAAAAGCGAACCGTGAAGAATAAAATTGCAGAGAAATTGCGGAGGACAAGTAGCAATGCATTATATTGAATTAATGATGATGATAGTGCTCTGTCCGAAGACAGGTCCTGGCGATGGCTATTTCTCTTACGTATTACTACGCATGACTTAACCACCGATCCACTAGGCCAGATGAGCACGGGTGGGCGGCCAAAGTTCCCTCCGTAGATTGAAAATGTTTTCATAATTTCTAAATATTTCCAAACGTTCATTGAAGATCAAACAATTTACATGAAGCTACTTGATTTCATTCGTCTTTCACGTGTTCCTGATAAGCTGCGATTATTGAACTACAGGTCAACATTACATTTATTACGTACTGTAATGGACTGCATATATCAAATTAATTATTACGTGAAATATTCTAGTGGACAGAATTGGGCCATGCCGACTAAAACCAAAACTAGGCTACCAAAGAAACCAAAAATTGACATAAAATGGTGCTGAATACATAGCCTCAATATTTAATAAAGTTAGAATATTTAGGCTATACTGTACAATGTCCAATTTGAACTTGTAATACATTTATAGTCAAATAACCTCTACATTGCATTGATTTACATTTGCCTGTACGGGAAGGACCTTTGGCCACCCACCCATGCTCATCTGGCCTAGTCGGTCGGTGATTAAGTCATGCGTAGAAATATGTAAGACAATTAACCGTCGCCAGGACCTGTCTTCGGACAGAGCACTATCATCATCATCATCATCAACCTCTACATATTAATTTTTATACCTGCTTTATTCTCAATTTTTATTCAAATTCATGCTTCATAATTTCGATTCTGGTTTAATGAAAAATAGTAAGAACACGCATTGATGCAAGTTTTTCAAAGTGGATATCAATTCTACTTAATTCATTAAAGAATAAAGTGTGAAAAAGATCTCAATACCTCCTTGCTGACCAGCAGCTTCTCAGTGTTCTGCAGCAGCTGCTGCTGACAATGAGCAGCTGTACAGTGAGCAGCTGCAGCAGCTGTCTGTGTCACATGACACATTGGACTTCTAGGATGACTCGCGCCCCCACAGCAGCCGTCCTCAGCCACATCGCATGACTCCGTCTCGAGGAAATGAGGAGGTGGGAACTGGAAATGGCACGCGCGTGTGGGAGTGAACGAATGCATGCAAGGGGTGTACGGTGTATGCGGAGTGCAGTGCGGCTGCATGTTGTATGCCGGTGAATGCGGAGTACAGCACTGTTGCAGGTGGGCTGCAGCTGCACGCAGTATGGGAGTGCGTGGAGTGGCTGCAGCATGAGAAGGAGTTCTGGGCTCATACGGAGAAGACGGTACACGCATTGTGCCGCACCTGTCCCCTGTTCGCATCGGGTGCGAGCGACTTTGAGGTCCGACGGAGATCCCGCAACATTGACACGAAACCACGCCGTGATCACGTCTCACCATCGCGTGCTTGCACGACTTGGACATCAGCGGAGTCGTAGGATGACTCATGGAGCCTCGAGCGCACGCCATCAAAGAACAGGAACAGGAGGACACGCACGAATGACTCCCGACATCCATGCCGTCACAGCTCTGATACGCACGACAGCTCGGAGTCGCAGGAAGTCGACTCATCATCGGGCATCCGTGCGCGCGAACTGAGCAAAAGTTTGGAGTAGATGGAACGTTCGCGCATGGCGTGCACGAACTTTGGCAGTCGTACTTCGCGCACGAGGTCGGGCAAAACCCGCCGGAACAATCGCTTGGGGTCGTGCAGTATGATTTGTTGTGGCACAGGCCACCTTCACCGCGCGGAGTCCCAGGACTTCTGAAAGTCTGAGATCCACCGCACACATCAACGCACGAATTCCAACGATGACCGGAGCACTCGGCGGCGTTGTTCACTGGCGCAACATTCTGCGCATCTGTCGACCTCTTGCAGCAACATCTCTGCTGAATGTGCACGGCTTGGTGACCTGGTGTTAGAGGCTGATACACACCGTCAGATCTGCACATACAGCAATTGTGCTGCTGTGCAGAACAACGCGCAGAATCAGCGTTGTGACACGCGCATTCCATCGACATCCCTGGTTGCACGACATCGCTGCAACATGACACCGTGCAACGCTGGTTACTCCCAGTGCACGGTGCATTGGAATAATCTGGTGCATGTCCCTTCATAGCCTCGCGAGCTGCAGAAGAGCAAGAACCAGAAACAGGACTGACAGAAAACGGTACACTGCCTTGCTTCATCTGCTGATTGAGGCGACGACGTCGATACAGACTCCCGACCGGAGACGTCTCAGGTGAGCTGTACCATTCCGAGGTCATCGAATGGTTTTCCTTGTTTGGAACGGACGCGTTCGACGGCAGAATGTTGAGAACGAGAACAGTAAGATCCTGAGAGATCCTGGACGAGTCTTTCAACATCATCTCCGATTCTAGTTCGCATTCCATCAGCTTGAATCTGGCTCTGTCGATGGCGGAGGTAGTGTGGTCACTGAATAGAGGCAATCTCTTATCGGAGGGCAACCTGCACTTGATTGAATCCGATTCGCCAACAGGTTTTTCCGACGAGGAGTAACCATGTTCAATCATATCGATGGACTTCTCCTCCACACACAAACGCTTTGTCGATTTCTCCGAATGGACGTTCAAATATTTCTCTCCGCCGTTGATTCCGGCATTTCTGAGCTTCATGTCATCCGTAGCATTGTCGTCCGACTCACCATCGCTTTGTACCTTAGTATGTATGTTACGATTCAAATAAGAATCTGAGGCTGGTGCTTTAGTAACTGGAGATTTATTCAATTCGCGATCCATACGCATAACGTTATTCTCATTAGTACATTGATCATCCGCTTCATCCAATTCTCTGTCTGTAGTTAGACGTTGTTTCAAATTACGAGTGACAGGATCATTGACATTAGAATTTACAGCTTCACTGCCCTGTTCCATGCAACTATATAACGTCGATGAAGTTGTCTCGGTTGTTGAAAAATGCTCTTCCGATGGTTTTCTACGTAGATCATTACTTCGGACCAGCAAAACGTTATTGGAACGAACGTCGCCTTCAGAAGAAACTGTGACCTGGTCATTTTCATGAGAAAGAACTGTCGGTTTTTTCCTGGAGCTCCCCAGCACAATAGAACCAGCTCGAAAACCATTCTCCGATGAATTAGATCTTTTGAATTCAGTATTTTCAGTATTGCATTCTCCGCTCATCTCAATCTTAACAGTATGCTTCATATCAGCGAATTCTCCACGGTTATCGAAAACATCAACGGGCCTTAATCCCGCGCATTCCGAATGCCTTGAATGTGCGAAGTTGACAGGTGTCCAATCATCTCTGAGACCTTGATCTTCCTGACTCTCAGATCTCTTGACAGTGCACGAGGAGACTTGTCTAGTGCTGCCACCTGTGACGCTCCCATCCATCGACACTCCACGGTAACGCTCCGGCGACGCTCTACGAGATAAAAAACCGGTCTCTTCGCGTTTTATACTCTTCGCGCTGATAGCAGGGTAACTATCGAGGGATTGCTGCCCCGCCTGGATAGAGGATAAAAAACTGACGTGGCCCGAATCAGTCGTAGCCGCAGAGCCGCGCTGTTCGGCTCTGTCATTGGCATTCACGGAACTTGTCTTCCGATTACCATCACTGCTCACTTCAGCGCCACGCGATCGACCCGTAGACTCATTACCCGCTGCACCGAACAAGTCGAACTGAACGAGTGGTTTAGGCATTCCAAACGTAGGCAGATAGACATGAAAGGGTGGTCTGTACGGGAAACTGTCCTCGCTCGTACTACCTCGACCTAACTGAGCGTGCTCCGAACGATGTCCAGGAGACGCAGACACGGAATGAGCGGAAGTGGAGCGGTCGCCGCTTATGCTCCCAGTAGTGCTTGCGTCTGAGTCTCTACGTCGAACATGCAGATCATCGGAGGACGGGAACATCGCGTTATTGTCGTCGGACATCGGACTCTGCAGGATTCTGTCGCTCGACTGAGACTGATCACTCGAATCCTATAATAGAGAATAAACAGTTACATCGATGTATTTTTTAATCTAATTATGCTTTGGTTTATTTTCAGTTGTATAATTTCCAAGTTTGAAATTTAGATATCGTACAGGATGACAATTCCTTATTGTTATAAGGTAGACCTCAATCAGTGCAACGATATCCTATAATATTCAAAATACTGCATGTCTACTACCTAACATCATGGTATCTAGTATTCATTTATTTTAAATATAAACTTACACAATTTACAGTAGAAACAACATATGCAAGTCAAGGTTCCCAAGGAGAATCTACATGTAAATCTGTTTGTAGTGATGAAATGGAACAAATTGCAGCAACTGCAGACAAGAGCTGTAACACAGAACTTCTACACTTTCAATAAACTACAACAACTATGCATGCGAGTAAGGTAAACTACACCAACTATGCATGCAAGTAAGGTAAACTACAACAACTATGCATGCAAGTAAGGTAAACTACACCAACTATGCATGCAAGTAAGGTAAACTACAACAACCATGCATGCAAGTAAGGTAAACTACAGCAACTATGCATGCGAGTAAGGTAAATGTGTCAGTACTAATAACAAATGAGAATTACAATTACGTGTAATGAGATTAAGCAAATATACTGCGAGCATGTAAATTCAACGAGCTCAAGTAAATGTGAAGAGGA
Organism: Buchholzia appendiculata; assembly: GCA_034694885.1. Classification (NCBI taxonomy): domain Eukaryota; kingdom Metazoa; phylum Annelida; class Clitellata; order Enchytraeida; family Enchytraeidae; genus Buchholzia; species Buchholzia appendiculata. The sequence goes on along the minus strand of JAQFYQ010001648.1, from coordinate 5,884 downwards.
CATGAAAATTAAACAAAAACATTTCAATGCAATGAGGTCAAGTAGATGCAACGAGGTCAAGTAGATGTAACGAGGTCAAGTAGATGCAACAAGGTCAAGTAGATGACATGGTGAGTGAGTGTGCTACCTTGCGAGTGTATCCTCCATGAAGACGCATATGTCCGTTCAGCGCTGGGATGTTCTTGAATCCACGGTCGCACACGTGACACTTGACTGGCTTCGGCTCACTGCACACACACACACACAAAACATCAATGCAAGACACAATCAAAGTTTTGTTACCACTTTACAATAACTCTGAAGTTTGCAAATATGTTCAAGTATTTAGACCATGTATCAAATAAAAGCACTGTAAATCCTACATAAATTGAATCTGTTTATATAGGCCTAATATAAATCGTATGATTTCTGTTGCAAAAGTGAAAAAACGAGACTGAAAACAAGATGTCTTCAGCTCCAATAAACAGGCCTTCTTCACAAGAATACCCGATACCGAATAATCATCATTATCAATCATTGTCCCTTGCTAATCAGCTTATATGTCATAGCAAAGCAAGAAACGTTAATGCAAAGCCTAGCTCTGCTATAATAAAACTAATAACATTAGGGCCTAATGTAAAGTTACTCACTAATCAAGTGAACACGATCAGTACAAGATTTCAATATTACAAGGGCTAATATTCTAAGCATAAACTAGTCACATAATGACCATTAATATATGAAAGCACGACTCTGACGGAGTTCTGGTTTCCGTTGCATGCTCAAAAAATAGGAAACAAGACATTTTAAAAAAGAATTTGGAGGAGACTTAATTTCATCAAATGAAATGTACTCGAGTAGTCTATGTTAACTGATCTTGCGAAATCTTTCAACATTACAGGGGTAGCAATCCTTTGTAAAGGCTGCTTCTGAATGAACTTCAATGCTATGAATGGAGATGATCATGATGAAGCTATCACTTGTCATAACTGAACAAATTTATCGTAATCTTTCATGATCATAACTCAATAATCAATGTCAACCGATAATTACAACAATCATCACCCTAGAGAAAAAAAGAAGAAATCATACTCGAGCGGATTGTATCCTGAGGTCCAGACCATCCTCGGCTTCTCGCTTCTCCTTCCACCCCCTCCCTCGCTCGTCTGTTGACCGCCCTCCGCAGGACTCACCGGACTCACTTGTTCCAGGTAGCTCATCGACTCCGTACCGGACATGGAATCTTCTCCGGCCTTGTACCTGGCGGAATCGAATCTGAAGTAGTCAGTGGTTCCGCTCGCGTCGGGAACATCCGCTCTCGTGGAGTTGAGCGACTCCTGGTGATGGTTCTCCAGATGACGACGCAAAGAACGAGCGTCACAGTAACTCTTGCTGCAGTCCAGGAACTTGCACTCGAACGGTTTCTTGGAACTGTGAGTCATCATGTGACCGTTCCTGTGACAAGCCAACAAACTCAAACACTTGACCAGCAATATTAATGACTATAATAAGAAAGAACACCATAAAATCGTCAAATACAAAGTGAAAGTACTGTAAAAACATACCGTAGTACTGCCTAAGTGCAATGTGCATACATGTAATCAAAATCAAATTGCGTAATGTCACTTCGTGTTCCAAGACAAGCATCCACAGATCAACAGCATGACATCACACATTATCATGGTTTCAGATAGAAATTCTGCGCTAGCGAGCGGAAACCTGTATCTAAAATGGATAAATGCGTAAAGCTGTGGGTGTTGCACCTGGTAAATAAGAGAAATATTATGGCAATATTAATTTACACAAATATATGAAGTCGAATTTTAAATGTGCCTGCAGATTAAAAGTTGCCTCTACCCCCATGTCCCACCGTAACTTGTTTACTGCTATAAATATAACTTACAAATGATCCTGTCTCTTGAATGACTTTGAGCAGACCGTGCACGAATACTTTCTCTCATCGCTGTGAGTAAGTTTATGTTTCGCCAAGGCGCTCGAGTTGTTGAACAACTTTCCACAGATCGAGCAGCGGATAATGGACCGACCCCCAGAACTTCCCCCCACTCCACTTCCGTCCCCAGACGACACGGATTTGGCGGGTCGACCCTTACCCCGATGTGGGGTGGGTTTGTGCTGAGGGGTGTGAATGTCCAGAGGTAGTTTGAATTCGTCAGGGGAGAAGAACCTTCTGCCACCTCCCCCTGATTGAGAGTGTCTGTCTCCATCATTGCCACCAGCACCTACACAACAAAGCATACAAACATATTGAGAGTACATTCCCTGGCCCCTAGACAACAAGCATACAAACACATTGAGAACATTCCCTGGCCCTAGACAACAAGTATACAAACACATTGAGAGAACATTCCCTGGCTCCTAGACAACAAAGCATACAAACACATTGAGAGAACATTCCCTGGTCCCTAGACAACAAGCATACAAACACATTGAAAGAATATTCCACAAGTCCAAGGCAACAACGATAGCCTTCATAGAAGTTAACCATAATACACCATAATGCTATACAGAAAACAAAAACTGTGATCTACCGTAAATGAAGCTTGCATCACAATTTCATACATTTACCGGATTTAATAATAAAAGATTTCATGACCGGATGACCTACCTTAAAACAAATAAGATTATTTTTAAATCTAATAAACCTGTTAGCTAAAAATAAAATGCTACCCAACAAAATAAAGTATTATACATATGTCATATAAGTTATGTTTTTCTTAACATCACAGCAAGAAAATAACAACGACAGGAATCAAAAGTGATTACAAGAAGAAGAAGAAATTTGGTGACAAAAGTCTAACAAAACATTTCACTTTTGCTGGCATGTTGCCAGCAAAAACGCAATTTCGACTACAGCCTTTGAATTCAAGTGCAATTTCTAGTCGCCTTTCTGTTCTTAGTCCATTCATAAATCATTAATGAATTACTGGAAAACTGAATTAAGTGAATAAAGAACAGTCATGATCATTCGTGCGGCAGTTTTAATCATTGGTTGCCCAGCAATAAATGAATTCATACAATAAATAAATACAATAAATGAATTCTGAACGGACTTTCAGTTCCACATTCCATTTCAGGCCGTCCTATTCTTGATTATTTTTATTTAATTATTCATAGCTATGAGCATTCATAATGCAGTTTTAATCACTGGTTGCCCAGCAAGAAATGAATTCATCTGTACGGACTTTCGGTTCCACATTCGATTTCAGGCCGTCCTATTCTTGATTATTTTTATTTAATTATTCATAGGTTTATGATTAACTTAATGTAGTTAAATATAACTGTGTTATTATAATGCGTTGCTCAGCAACAAGTGAACCTAAAGGCACACTTCCAAGAATTTTAAGACGGCAACTTAAAATTCTGGATCTTGTTTATGAATTAAACAATTGTGAATTTTTAACGATGTATTCAGGAACTGAATATTTACACAAAACTGCAACATGCAGTACGCATTAATGCAATACGCCACCCAGACGGCTATTTATAATTGGTTGTTAAAAATTCAGATATATTCAATTCATAATTGACCACAAATCAACAACTCATACGATTTGCGGTTTAAGAGAGAAGCAAACAAATGTTTACATTGACTTCACGATCAATAACTTAACTCTGATCAGGCTGTAAATGGATGAACAATGATAATAAGTATTTTTCAAAAAACGATGCAAAATACATTAATAATAATCAGTGATGTACTCCTTGGCCTTAGTGCCTTGCCTCAAGGCTGCCTTGAGGCACTTTACTGCCTTGCCCTGCCTCGCCTTGGCCAATTTTCCAAATGCCTTACCTTACCTTGGAAAAAATGCCCTGACCGTGCAAAAAATGCCTCGACTGCCGTTTTGACCTGCCATTTTTTTCCAAGGCAAGGCAAGGCATTTGGAAAATTTCATGCTTTGACGCTGCCTTGCGGCACTTTACTGCCTTGCCTTGATCAATTTTCCAAATACCTTGCTTTAGCCTTGAAAAAGAATGCCTTGGCCTTGCCTTGAGAAAAATGCCTTGACTACATCACTGATAATAATTTAGCATTAGTCAACTCGAAACAAATCAAAACAAATGCATATAACACCGATCAAAGTGACACTGCTACTCATCCCCAGACCATAATCTTTCCTATACCCTGTATAAGATTGGAAATTAAATCTTTACAAAAGAAAGATCTGATAAACGAATAGATATTATTGACAACTAAAATACAGCTCAGCAATCGGCCTCGCTTGCTTTGAATGTCGAAAACAAGGACGCTTTGATCAAAACAAGGTCACCAATGTAAATATTTGTGTCGCTCACAAAACGTGTCGCGCTCACTTGAGTCTGATAAATACTTGAAATGTTTTGAATGCTTTGTTTTTGAAAGACCCCCCCCCGCCCCATCTCTTCCTCCAATTCCCCTTCCACTCGGTCTCTTAGATGTAACCAAAGCGAACCCACAGCGTTCAGGCTGCACATTACGTTGCCAATGCAAATCCAGGTACTTTAACTAATCCAACCAATCGGGACCATGGTTAATAACTACTTTCAACTAAATGATTGGTTGTCGTACGCCAAGCTGAATGCTCAATGTAATTACGCGCTCGGGGTGACAAAGTATGCACTGATGCCGACATCACCATCGGTTTAAAATCATCAAAATAGGACCAGACAACAAGCAGGGTCCAGGAATGAACAAGACAAAAGGGAATTCTTTCAGTAGCATCACCTCCAGAGGGTGGTCATCAGCCAAATCTAATCCACCAAATGTGGCTATGCGTGTAGTACGAGATAACGGCACAATACACTGCCTGAATTCATCGGAGGGCATGAGAATCATCGTCATATTGCAATCATTAATAATATTAATTATGAAATTTACACTTTCTGTATTCACCAAGGTATGATTTCCACAAGAAATGTGACCTACTTTCCATGACATACTTCCGTACAACTTGCAGTGTATCCTCCCCTGAAGACGAGAATACAAATAGCAACAGTCAGTGATGATGATGATCAGCATCAGCACAGCATCAAACCAATCACCGACAGATTCAAAGGAGGGCCGAAATGAACACGCCCTCCCACCCTTCGTATTATAACTGTCTTTGCCCCTCCTCTTCTTCATCCACTACTTTCCCCAGTGGCTCAACATGTACCCCCCCCCCTGGCCCAAGTCTTGGACCCCCCCCCCTGGCTCGTCCTGGACCCGCCACTGATATCGATATCTCATTTGATTGTACAGAATGAGGGCAGTAGCCTCGGTATTTACAAACGTTTTTATGTCTGAACTCACAGAAATTCAATAAATTTTACGACCTTGACATGTACAAGTTATACACAACAGTAACCGTCATAGGCGTGTTAGAGACACATCAATATAACAGACAATACGCCGTACAATGGAGTCTCACAGTGATACCACTAAATCGAAACAATCGGCCTACTAGTAGTAAATAACTCATGAATGGACGAGTCTCTGTGGAATACAACTGGCGACATCTAGCGAATTAGATTGATGCATACCGGCGGCGCTCTGGCGACTGTATGTGTAATTATGAATAGTTAATTAGTAGAAGGGCAGACAAGAGCTGATCAATGACAACACAGATAACAAGCTAGCAAGGCAGAAAAACTAACAAACTTGTAAGTAAAATAATGAGCCTTTGAACAAGAACTCAAGTACTTGAACAAGAACAAGTATCAAAATACTAATGCTCAGATTTGCATTTCGGAGGGGGCTTTAAATGTCTAACAATTTTCAACGACCTCTTCTACAATTGTACAGTGACGATTTTCCATCGGCAAGTTTTCTTGTGGGGAGGAGTTTGCTTAAGGTGGACTCAGACGTGCGTCTTTTTCTCGGGGGCAGCCCCGGGGCGCGCCCCGGGGCGGGTCGCGGGGCTGCCCC
>JAQFYQ010001647.1:0-12932 GCA_034694885.1 Buchholzia appendiculata | reverse complement strand
GATAGGCTATTAGCATCAGAATGCAAGCTACTCTAGATAAGAAGATAGGCTATTAGCATCAGAATGCAAGCTACTCTGTTTTGAATTGATTGAAATCAAGTTTGACGATCAGCCGACAATGGGACATGCTTCGAGCATCCATGACTGAGTTTTGCCACTAATCGGTATCATTTGCTGATTGCATTTCGTTCTACTGATGAATTGAAGTTACATTTTGTAGTTGTGAAGAAAGTTAATCAGGGCAGTTAGAATTTGCTTTATTTGATTAGCATATATGCAGCATTTCAAGCTAACTTGGGTTAAAATGTGTTACAAGGTTTGATCTTGTTTCAACTTGACTTCGAACGTTTTTAAAAATTCTGAACTGTAATTCAAACGTTGAAATATAACAAGTCTATAAATTATGTTTTATTTGTTCACTTTTTATTTATTCCATTATAAACTTTTTCATATATTATTGTGTCATAATAATAATAATATTTAAACTATTATTTCATTATTAGGCCTATTTCATTATTATGAGATGACCAGATAGCACAAATGTGGTAGCGTAACCCAGAGGTTGCGAGTTCGAATCCGCGCCGGGAGTGTTGTCTGGTAACAAACTTGGGCAAGTTGTTCAGGTCTCATTACCTGTACGGGAAGGACCTTTGGCCACCCACCCGTGCTCATCTGGCCTAGTCGGTCGGTGGTTAAGACGTGCCGCGCGTAGTAATACGTAGGACAAATAACCATCGCCAGGACCTGTCTTCGGACAGAGCACTATCATCATCATTTCATTATTAACATAATTATGTATATTTATTAGTTGCTAATTCCTCATTGAAGTGTTTTACCAACCTTTGATTAAACTGTTTCATTTTGTGGAGCGGCCGGTGACACAGTCTGTGATGAAAGATATTGGAGGCCTGGGTTGTGAATGATAATGAGAGTGGTAATGTTGGCAAAGTTGACTTCTTTCTTCACATCGAGTGAAAGATTCACACTACAACACTTCTCACACAGCCCCTCCCTCTCTCTCGCGCTGCCCCCCCCCCCCTTCTCTGGACGACGAGGCGGCGGCGAGGCAATATTCTCTTCTAATTTTAATGCTGCTACTTCATATTCTTCAGCCGCCATAGCGTGTCAAAGGAACCGATAAGCAAATGTAAATATTCTAATGGTATATGGAAATAGATATTGCTTAGTCGATTCTGTTGTCCGACCCCCTCCCCGCTCTTGTAGATCCCCCCCCTCCTTTTCTTGCTATGGAGGATCCAACCTGTACCTACAGCAGCTGTTGCTCTGAAGCTGCTGCTGCTGCTGTTCGTTGCTGCTGCTGCTGCTGCTGGAGTTGGATAGGGTTGATTTTAGAATTGAGTCGCTCCTCCTCCCTCTCCTCCGTGCCTCCGAGGTCGTGTTTGTAGTCCAATTATTGGTTTTCTGAGCAGCATTATTCTAATAATAAAATGGACCGAGTTTTGATTGATGCTTGAATGGATGAGAACTTGCTGTGTGAACTAATGCAGCAGCAAATTTTCTTTCTGTTCTTCATTCGAAGCTCTAACACAACGCATTGTGTTTACAGTTCTCTGTAAAACCGTTATACCGTGTCCTGTAATTACAACATTGGCATTGAAATTCAGATGTAGCTAAAATGAAGTGCCTGCTAATGTTTGGTGCAGTATGATTTCTGTTTAATTAGCGGGATTTCGGTATTGTGTACTTGCCTTGTTATGTTTTATTTTGCAACACTTTTAATACAAAAGATGCTAATTAAACTATCTCGTAGTATAGTTATAAGTAATTATTTTAGATAATGAATAAGACGTGAGATGATAATTAATATATTATAAAACTGGAGATATATGAATTAGTCTTTAGTTAATGGATTTCTCATGAATTTAGAAATAAGACTTGAATTAAGAAATTAGAATCAGAGATATTTATTTCTGGACAGTCGTGTTGCATTCACAGCCTCCACTGCCGCCCGCTTCTCACAACAAACTGTCCAAGACTCTTTATGCCGCTTTCACACACAGCAACTTATCGCCAGCAAAAAGTCGGGGATGAGTTGCTAATACAAGTTGCTGTGTGTGAAAGCGGCATTACAAGGACGTCGGTCAGCGTAGATAGACCGTTATCTCTCTTAACTTGACCGGATTGGTCCAACCAGTCAGTGTTGTGTGGTTTTAGCTTGAAGTTAATTCCTATTTTAATTTTTGTTGTTTTTGTAAGATCCGTGTCAAATATGTTTTATATTCAAGTCGATAGATTTGACCATTCATCTGGTATATAAATATTACAAATCTATTAAAATACATTCTTAGCTGAATAAGCTTTCATGTAATTTGACTGAACTAATTAAACCATTTCTAAAAGTAAGTTTCAGAAGGTGTAAATTTTCAACTGTGCTTGACTTTCAGTTGTACTCGACTCTTTTGACCAGATACCGATACTGTATTAAATTGTATGTAATATTCTTGTGAAATTTAAATTTTCTGCAATTTTTTTTCTTGATTGTAGGCCGGAGCTGCTGCATATGACCACTGATAAGCCAGCTGCTGATCGATGATGCCCGCTGATAAGCTAGCTGCTGCTACAGCTGCTGGAGCTGATCTTTGTCAGCACTGCTTGAAGTCACAGCTGCTGCTGCTGCTATAGCTGCTGCTGCTGCTGTGAAATTGCTAACAAGGAAAGCCAGATCAACCGGGTACATTAATATTTTGTGCTTAATGTTTGAAGTGCAAAGCAATCAATCCGTCTGATGAGAGTGAGAGTTCAGCAAATTTCAAACACTCCATGTAGCTGCGCGCTGTGATACAGCTGCAGTGTATTGTAGTCTTGATCACAAGCTTCAAGTGTGGACTTAACTAGTGAATTCTCCTCCATGCTGGGGGCGAAGCCAGGTGAATGAAACGTTACTGGATGGTATTAAGGTTGGTGTGTATAGCCCTGTTTCATTCCGTGGATCGATGCAATGTAATCATGTTATATTCTGATGAATAGCTTGCATTTGTTTGTTTCCAATGTTGATTGCTGCTCTCTTTCCTCGGCTAATATGTATGTATGTGCTTTTCTCAGATGTATAGAGGCTATATGCGTTTGAGAAAAATATGTTTACTAGAAGATAATTGCCCTGTTTCAATGGCTACAATTGGGTCATTATAATAGCAGTGGACATGTTTCATACAGTAAAAGCATTCTGATTAAAATCGCTTGTTATTTATAATATATACAGTACACTGATATTCAATTAGTCGGTAAGGTGATCTCAGCTTGGGAAAGAATAGAGCTGAGCAATAATAAAATTGTTGTCTAAATTCAGACCGTGGCAGCTGCACGTGTAGACAGTATTGTAGTCAGTAGCCTTTGTGTATGTAACAACTGACAGTGACATGCATTGTTGCACTGGTTTATGAGCTCTGTACTATTTATGTTAACTACTAATTGTGAGCATATTGAATATTATTGTAATGTATAATTTATTATAAATTAATTTTTAAACTGCACAATGTAACTTCAGTCTTCAGTGTATGCTGTTATGTACAGCTAGTACAGTGTTTGTATGCTCTGTAAAACAGTTGTAAGCACTAGTTACCCATATCCTGGACACAATTCTTGGTACTTACCAAAGAGAGAGTAATCAACTATATAAGTAATGATTGTTCTTTTATGTTAGTATTAGGTATATGCAGAAGAATTAATCTTATTTGCTATTTACAATAACTTCTGCTTCCTTGTCTGAATGAGGTTATTACTAGTAATTTTCTCAGTATTATTTTACAGAAAAGTTATTTATTTTATATCCGTATTTAAAGATTAAAATGCAATGGTTTCACCTATTAACTTTTGAAAGTAATGTGCCACTTTTCAATGATTTTTATTATCCTATGTATAATGGACATAATCTATAGTACGGTATTTCATACAATTATGAATGGTGGGCGCCTCTTCTGCTATCTTCTAGTAGTTGTATTAACTGTACTCGCCTGAAAATACAATAGTTTAATGCACATTGTTTTTTATGTGTAACGTTCTGAATGTTTCTTAATGGTTCTTCTGTAATGGTTCATTGTTCCTTTTAGTAGAACTCAATATGGACGCTTGCTGGAATTTCTCTGATATTGATGCAGTGTAATGTAGAGTCAAATTGAGGCTTCATGATTTCGTTAATATATCTTGTTTCCGTTTCTTTTTTACGCATTTAACCGTAATTTATTTGCCAAACGGTAATATTATGTCTTTGCTATTCATTAATAATTTATTGCTGTCTTAGTATTAGCCTTCCATCAGTTGTTGTTTACGATGCAGCCATGCTTGATATTCTTTATCATCGTGACGATCGATGGACATCATTGATCTGTGCAGTTAGAAATAAAGGTTGTATGTCACTGAACATTTCTGCACTTCTGCAAGATGTGGAGCAACACCTTCTGGTCAGTCACAAATGTGACAAGAATAACATTGAATTGCATAATCTTGTTTCATGCATCACACATTGTGCTTAGTGAAGCAAATATAGACCCTATTTCTAGGTTATATCTGTAATTTGGTTTTACTAGTATAGTATACTATTGTAAGGTGACTTCTTTTAGCATCTGATATGCAGTTAGTCTTAGTGCTAATATAATTTTTTGCAACGTCACACTGTCTGCCTGTTGATATATGTACTTGTACTTATATATAAATGAATTTACTAGGCATGTATGGACACATACCTGTATTCAACTTCTGCACATTACAGGTTTAAATTCCTCCATGCCAGTTCTGTATTTCTGCAGATGCTTCACGATTGATTAGATGCAAAAAAGTTAACTTAAAGGTTTAATTTTTTATAAATAGCTTTATTTAATTTTTATTTTTATTTCATTTTTCTATGTATTTATTTATGTATAAATAGTTTATAACTTGATATTTCTTAAATTAAGCCAGCATTGTTAAGTGACTGGATTTGGTTTACAGATTGGAAACTAAGCACTAATGTGAGACTGACTGACTGTAAGTTTGTGTGTCATGTGTGGCAGCAGTCAAAAAAAGAATAGGAATGGCAAAGGATGCATTTGGTAAAAGAAAATAACTTATGAATAAGAGGTTCAGTAGAGGAAAAAAGTTTGGTTAAATGTTTTAAAAATCAGGGAAGGATAGGTTGGAAGCATTTGAGATGTGGTTATGGAGGAGAGTGGAAAGAGAAAGTTGGCAAAATAGGAAATCTAATGAACAAGTGCTACATGATGTGGGAGAAGAAAGAAGTATGGTGCAAACAGTCGTAAAGAGAAAGAAAAACTGGATTGGACATGTGTTGAGGGCGAGGGATTGATGAAACATGTGATAGAAGGCAGAATTGAGGGAAAGAGAGGATCAGGAAGACCGAGGCAGAGTATGCTTCATGAACTGATGGAGAGCAAGGAGGGATCATATGAGCAAATGAAAAGGAAAGCCGAGGACCGTGAGCTGTGGAGGAAATGGATACCTGGGACCTGCCTTCAAGCAGAGCACTAATGATGATGATGATGGTCTAAAGATTACTAGTGGTTCAGTGAGTGTTCAGTTTGGGTGTATACACTATGAATGAAAGTAGTTGTGAAATATTGCCTATCAGTGCAATGGACTATTGTCTTTAGAGCAATTGATTGTTTTAAATTTTACTGTAGATTTTTACTTGTGTTTTATCATTGCTAGCTAGGTCATTGTGGGTTCCCTAATGTCAGGCTTAATCACTACTATAGCTAGATGTGTTTGGTTGTAAATTGTTATGGATGTTCCATTGCATTCTCTGCAAAAACTCTTTCTTACTCTTTCTTTCTTACTAAATTCACCTCATAGGTGTAGTGCATTGGTGACACTGTCATGGTAAAAGTTACCATCACCGGTATCATTGTTTGACAGAGTACTATTATCATTATCAGAACAGATTACCAAATATCTGTCAGAAGACTGTTTAACGCACTTTATTTGAATGTCTAGAAGCGTTCTCTGGTGTCGTTAATCTTATGCTTACAACAAGTTTTCTGTTTATTGTGTTGGACCCCTCTCAGCTGGCAAATCTTAGTCTACTGCAGTCGACATCAGGTTCTGAATAGTTAACGTGATACGGTATCTGAGTTATGTATCTATCTTTCACTGTACTTTTAACCTACCTTTCTTTCTGCGTTTGCAGTAGCAAATTTACTTGATAATTTATTTCAATTTTTGTTTTTTAAATTATGTGCTATAAGTGTACATAATATTTGTCCATTAAATACAGGTGTTTGGTTGTGTAGTGTGTGGTTTCCCTGACTAGTGATAATAATAAGGAAACGATTTCATATGGTGTCCATAGTCAAGAAAGATATAATAGCCGGCATAGCCACATCTCTTTCTCAATGACAAATTGAGAAGAACTGCAAGGCAGCTGCTTTGCTGAACTTACAGCGTTCATGGGTAATGATAATTACAAGCCTATTGATTGTCCGATTGATTATATGTGATGAATCGAAACATTATTATTAGCTTTTAGTGCTGTTTTTGTTTGAAATCATGTATTGTAGAATAATATGTCTCCCCTCCCCACCCAAACAATAGTGCCCTTCCCCCCAGCCGAGTTTCTATTCTGGTATGCTGCTGGAACGTGCTGTCAGAGCCACGTTTCTGATTCTGTAGAACGCTGTGCTCTTAGCGCTGGTTGTTTATTCGGCTTCCGAATAATAATAATTCTTAAAATAATGTGTTATAACATGTTTTTATGTTTAGTATTACCATAATAAGTCCTCGTTTTGCCATTCTTTTTAATAGGTTGCATATGAATCTTGTTTGAGTGTTAGTTCCATAGTTTGATGATTAATTCTGTACTTTTTTCATGCTTTAAATTTATTTATTTGATTGTTTGACCGTATTTAATTGCATTTCAAGTTGCGGCGAATTGAGAATTGTTAGCTTATATAGCACGTCGTGCACTCTGCGTGCAAGTTGTATTTCAATTACATCTCTTTAATGAAGCGCTCGTCACATTTCTGCGCACTGTTATCTTTCTGTAGTATTTATTGCTTTTATTGTTTGTTTCCACTGGGTTGTTAGTCTAGTTTTGAGCACGCAGTGAAGATGTGCTTGTCGATTTGTTTGCAGTTTCCTTTATTGCATAATATTTATTTGTCAACATGCAGTGTATATTTATTGCATAACTGCTGTGCATTTCACTTTAATGATATTTAATTATATTTGCAATTATATATTTTGTGTGTATTCCTACGTGCTTGTTTGATGTGTACTTATGGTATGATGTTGATGATTATTGAATCCTAGTTTATAAAACAGCTGTTATTTGCTGCTAATGTTTCTAAGATATATTACCCTATGCCTGATATTTTGTTCGAGCTTTGAAGTGTAGTGAGAAGTTGTGGTTATCTTGCGATTCCGTGCGGTCAATGACACTAGAATGTAAGTGATGATACTCCTTTTCCCAGTGTAGATATTCTCTGACCCTCTTATATAAAGTCAGTTGACCTTTATACATGAGGTCAATTGACTCTCCTACATCAGGTCAGTTGACCCTCCTACATAATTCCAGTTGATCCTCCTACATAAGGTCAGTAGGAGGATCAACTGACCTTATGACTCCTACATAAGGTCAGTTGACCCTCCTACATCAGGTCAGTTGACCCTCCTACATAAGGTCAGTTGACCCTCCTACATAAGGTCAGTTGACCCTCCTACATAAGGTCAGTTGACCTTATGTAGGAGGATCAACTGACCTTATGACTCCTACATAAGGTCAGTTGATCCTCCTACATAAGGTCAGTTGACCTTATGTAGGTTGGTCCTGACCTTATGTAGGAGCCATAAGGGCAGTTGACCTTCCTACATAAGGTTTCCCGCCCGATATGTGTGTATTTATTACGTTGGCCATGTTCTTACAAGTCATTTTAAATGTGCCACTGTTTAGTGTTTGTATTGAACAGTGAGCTTTGATGTTTAAGCAGTGTATGCATACAATGAATATGTATTGTAATGATACTGTTTAAATTGCAAATCATGTTTGCTGATCAAGTAGGACAGGTCTAAATTAATTATAGAAAGCTGCAAGTGATATAGTTTTTTAATAGGCACACTGTATATGCCTGTTTTATTAATAAAGCTGTTATGTAAATAGCTCTCCAAACTTTTGGTAATATTTGAAATCATGTCTTCCAAACGTTATACTGTGTTTTAAAGTAAGTTAACATTGATTGTTTAATGTTGAACTCTGTTGATGTTTTGAATTGTTTGCTCGGCCTTCACGTATGCAGATTGAGCGTTTATGCAAAGGTATTCTCATTGATGGTGGGGACTGGTTGTTGAGAGGAGGTATCTATTTCGTCTATTCACTGGAAACGTCTTCCCTAGCTAGTCGTTGAATTTTAAAGACTTGTCTTCTATGCATTTCCTTCGAAGCATTGCAGTTATGTATAAACATTGCACTCACTGTGCATATATTTGCTCGACCGTGGAAACTGTATTGTGCAATTATTTAAATGTTTATAAGTATAAGCAGTAGAGTTTTGATGAACTTGTATTAGACAGTATTTGGAGCTTGTAATTCCAACACAGTTTTGTTGAATCTATTTGAGTTATTCTGTACATAATGCGTTTGCCACTGCTGTTGCTGTAATGCAGAGATTTTAACGAACGTTTCAAGTTTGTGTTGACTTGAAATTGATTGACCATCCACCTTTGCCTTTTCTAGCTACAATCCTTTGTAACTTATTTATTTTTTGCTTCCTGGTGTGTTATGCAACATGTTTTGATGCGTGTGCGTGCGTGTGTGCTATTAACGTTTTCTTCAGGGATTCTACTATTTGATGTTGCACCTAGTTTGTATGTGCGCGCGCGCGTGTGTGTGTGTAAATAGTTTTGTGGTTTAATCGCCTTGGCTACTATTTTTGCATTACGTTTGTATGTAATCTGACAAACTGTAGAAGTATGGTACAGCTGTTGTCTGCAGCAAATGTGCAACTGCATGCTGTGCACAGTGCAACTGCATGCTATGCACAGTGCAACTGCATGCTATGCACAGTGCAACTGAGTGCAACTGCATGCTATGCACAGTGCAACTGCATACTGTTCACTGGGTTATATTTTGTATTTATTTTAATTTAATCTGAATTGATGTTCTACAATATATATATACATTACAGTATATGGTAGATTTCAAATTTATGTTAATGATTTATGTTAGGATTCAGTTAGTGATATTTTGTTAATTTGTATTCATCCATCAATTTTAAAATAATGGATAACATACAAATAATGTGATATCAGAAAAAAAATTACTTAAATTAAAAAAATTATATGTTATATCATTATATGTAATGAAAGATCAAAAAATAATGCTAAGGTTAATAATTAATGTGCACACGTTTATGGAGATAATGTAACCGAATGTCTGCTAGCGCATCGGTGCAGATTTCTTTACTATTGTGTAAACAGTTTATCTGTAGAAAAAAGTGAAGTAAGACTGGTACAGATGCACTTGCTGTAGTAAATTGTGCGCTGAAATATTTGTAATAGACTATCGTTAGACAGTATAGTAA
Source organism: Buchholzia appendiculata (assembly GCA_034694885.1). Taxonomy (NCBI): domain Eukaryota; kingdom Metazoa; phylum Annelida; class Clitellata; order Enchytraeida; family Enchytraeidae; genus Buchholzia; species Buchholzia appendiculata. Next base: position 3,405 of record JAQFYQ010001647.1, on the reverse strand, counting down.
TGGGTTCTATGTGAACATTGAACAGATATGCGAACAGTGCAATAAGTGTAAAGTTATTTCTAATTTTTGCTTGATTCAACAAATTCAAACAAGTTTGTATTTCTCATTATGTTATAGTAGTAGGAGTATTAGTGCTAATTTAAATATGTAGAATGAGAATGTGACATAATACTGGCTTCGCACTGTTTGCAGCATTGCTAACTATGCCGACTTGTTTGTAAGGTAATAAATAATGATTTTATTTCAGAAAAGTAATTAAAACGTATATTTTATACTGTCGATTGAGTGTGGACTGTGTTATTTTGCATAATTACAGTTAAGATTTGATTAACGGTAGATTCTGATGATGTATATAATAAATGTTCGCTTTGCAATTGCTCACCGAGTTGTTCATTAAAGTAAAGTATTTGGCATCTTAAGGTTGCCTGGGCGCTGATTTCCCCAAACAACCCTCAGTCTGACGTAGTGCAAGTACAGAAGTTCACCTAACCGGGGCCAGTGTGCTAGGCTTTTACACTTAGTACCAACTTATACTGCTTGGTGACAGAGGCGACAGAGTTGTTCATTAAGATATGGAAATAGTTGAAATAATGTAAGCAGGGAGCTATGAGCACCAGACATGTATTGCATTGAGTTCTGTGAAGATGTAATACAGTTTTCACCTTGATTGATACACGTAGTGAAACGTATCGTTTCGACGGGGAAATGTTGCATTAGAGTTAGGACCCAGTTGTCTAGTCTGAGGGCCTTTTTCAGTTAGAAGGTTTTAGGTAATTTGGATCAACAGAACGTGAAACCACAGTTAACCCACAGCTAACCCACAGTATCTGGGTCAATGCTGTAAAAGAAATGATGTCATACAACTTCTGTTGCTCAGCCACGTCTACAGCTTACCACGTCTACGTCTACATGTAGTGATAAAAAAATGTTGACATCTTGTTTTATTTTACTAAACTAAAGTCTTCCAGATATTGCACAGTCACTAATCTAATAATGTCTCTTCAAAGTGTACAATCCCAACACCAAACATGAAACTTACTTGAGCCAGGAACTAAATGCAGAGAACTAAACAAACACATGTAAGCTTACTCAACTAATTTAATAATGACACTATTAGTAGTTCACTAGGCAGAAAAGACAACGAAGATCATATGACAACTACCAAAGATAATCCGTACTAACAACTGTCGCAACTATGAAATTATTCATCAAGAAAACATTATGATATGAATGAAGTCTATTAGACAGTGTATTAACGTGCTAAAACATAGCAGTACATACCTACGGCAGGTTAAATTGCTTGTTCATATACAATACACAACGTGCTATATATATACAGTGAACTAGAAGAACTCTGTCATTCAGCTGATCATCATTAGTGTCTCGACAACTTGACCCTGATAGCGGCGGCAGCGACGGACTAATAGCTACAGGAAATAACAAGCAACGTTAACTCTCGTTCATGACTAACGAAGCAAGCAAAGAAACTGACATAGAAATACACATATGCTAATGGTACATCACATGTAGCTAGAAACAAAACCATGTCAACAATAATGGAACAGTACAGCATTTAGTCTATGCAATAATAAAACAACCAGCTGCTTGAATAAATGTGCATTCAGTCGCTGAAAACAAAACCTAGTTGTCACTTTTTTGTGTTTACTTCTTACTGGAAAACCTCGGAATCACTAGGTATTCTGTCAGACATTGACAGATTCCAGTTTGCAAACCTCTGATCAGCCCTATCAACTTTGCCATATTAGGCAACGACTCAACTGTTTAGAAGTTGCGTGCAAACTAGCTTGTGAAGTCTTTCTGCTAGGTGAGCAGGCTTGAACCGCTTACCTAGCGATGTAAACCGCAAGCTAGTTGCTTTGATTATATCTTTAAATTCGATATGTGCCTAAAACAACCTGTCCAATGCGAATCTAATCTGTGTAAACTCTGACGACGAATAAATGCAGCTATACATGCACGAACACAGTCAGCTGCAAAATATACTGTGCAATAAAACATATGCATTGTAATACAGTGGGACACGCGCGATTTTTCTGTATTACATGTAGTACTTTACACGACAACAAATTTCATAAATGTTGAACTCTCTGGTTAACGGGTTTTGTATTAATGAACACATTTATAAATTTTTAAAAAAGATTTGCGAGGTCGAACCAAAACCTGCCGTACATTAACTAACAAAGGCTTTATGAACATCAAAACTGGCCAAGACTAAGTTAAAAGTCAAGGTCAAACCTATTGCCATCAATATGCTATTCGATTTATGCAGAACTCAGAATAACGACGAAACTCTGATTAATTGTACAATAACTTACAACAAATGTATTAGCTATTATAAATATATCGTATTAGCAATACGCTTAAAGTACATGCATCATCTGAAATACATTTAAAAAGATGTATACCCATGTGGCCTAGCCTCGCAATGTCCTGAACCATAAAGAGAACAAATTGATATCGAGTATTATACACATGAGATCCAGCCCTCCCCCTTGATTCTGACTGAAAATGTTGCTGCATTTACTACACTTCCACAAGTTTATACGAGAAGTTATTTACATCTGTGCAGTTTTATATAACAAACAATGTTGACTGTGATACATTATGCTTTGAATGGCAAGTAACAGACGAGACTGTACGGATAGAGAGAGAAAAATTACACTGTGAAAAGAAACTAAAGATGTAAACACATTCGATCCAGAGATAGAAGCTCATAACGAGGATTGTACTAGGTTGTACAGATGTCTGAAAACAAATAACCATCCAGTTAAGTTTATGCCAAAGGCAAGTTATGGCATAGTAGCATGAAAGTTTTAGCATTGGTAGCCCTACAGCTGTAGCACAGGTAGCCTGATGGTTGCTAGAATAGATAGCCTGACGGTTGTAACATCGGTAGCCTGACAGTTTTCACATTGGCAGCCTGAAAACTTTAGCATTGGTACTTTAGCATTTTTATCCTGTCGACTTTAGCATTGGTAGCCTGACAACTTTAGCATTGGTAGCTTGACAATTTAGCATTGGTAGCCTGACAACTTTAGCACTGGTAGCCTGACAACTTTAGCATTGGTAGCTTGACTACTTTATCATTGGTAGCCTGACAACTTTACATTGGTAGCTTGACAACTTTAACATTGGTAGCCTGACAACTTTACCATTGGTAGCCAGACAACTTTACTATTGGTAGCTTAATAGTTCCTATCAATTCTGACCCATTCAGGGATTTACTGTGTGATATCAGTACAAGCGAACGCTGCAATAGTTATACGGGTTGTGCAGCTGGCTAATCTACATAGAACACAGTAGCTGATTTTTGGTACATCATAGCTGGTTATTCAGCCAATAGCAATGCTGCTTTAGTTATTACTGACTGTAGCTGCAGTACCG
>JAQFYQ010001646.1:0-12932 GCA_034694885.1 Buchholzia appendiculata | reverse complement strand
GTTTCCAAACGAAATATCATCATCATCATCATCGTTTATTTAAAACAAAGTCGTTCGCAAACATAAGATTTTTTACAAAACATATTCGCATGCATGACTCTGTTAACGGCTACCAAGGGAAGTAAATGTTAATCTTACTGATCGCCTTTACTACACATAAATCAAATTCTTTAGGTTTAGACATGCACACCTATGCAAGCTTACCAACACCGTTAGCATAAACAAAGGACAAAAACAGCAACGAACACAGACTCACCAGTCAACATGAACTTAATATAACCTGAACATAGAACACGGCAAATTTTCAAGTTTTTTAAACATTTAACGATACCTTATGCATTAAACTCAGATCATACGGGTTCTCAGGTATTTGCCTCTCATCGCTAACACTGAGGTTGTAGCATTAATTACATTGTTTATCCACACCTTGTGTTACATTTAGACTGACCCTGGCGTTGTCATTTTGTATGTGTGGTTTAGAATCTATCTTCGGAAAATAGGAGCAAGTTTTCGAGCAATTGGCTCTGTAAAATACAAGGTCATCATTTAAATAAAATTTTAAAATTTCGACTAGTTCACGCTTTTCTTACGAATATAATTATTGTGAAATTGCTAGGTAATGAATTTATTTTAAATTCATTAAGCTAATAATTCCATATTCAAAATAAATAATTTGTAAATGTAAACTTTACCGAATCAATACGATCTCCTGCGCGAAGTCCAGACCTTTCAGACAGACCACCGGCAGCCACTCGGGTGACGTAGATCCCCTACAGACAACATCATCGGTGAACACGTGTTTCACTTGAATGCACAGCATATGCACTTAATTTAATTGTTTCCAACATTAGTAAATTTTTGACTAAAACCTTGATGCACTAATATTGATAGTATTACAGTAACTACACTTTAGTACACTCCATGGGGAAACAGCTAGGGTTAACTAACTAGTATGGTTAGAGCTGGGGTTAGGGCAGTGCTGTAGCTGTTTTTTATTTTTAGGCGGGACTCTAAATTTGTAATGTTCTCCCTAACGGCCTTCTTGCCGAGTCACAACGGCCCCAGTTGAGTCAGAACAACCCAGTTGTGTAAAAAAAAAATTTGCTCGCTTCGCTCGCAATTGTCTTTTACTACAACCGATTACAATCACATTAATTCACTATGTTGTACGTAATTGCAATTAATCGTAGGATAACCATTGCGAGCGAAGCGAGGAAAAATTTTCGGAACTCAAAATTAACATTGTACAGCTCAACATCACTCGCATGTGTAAATTAAATGATGGGTAGGAGGCAGCCCTCAGCGTGCGCACTGCGTCCAGTCGCGTCGCCTGCACTACCGGCCCTGGCAGGACGCTTGTCAAACTTTCACCGGCCCAGCGGGACGCCGTGTACCCGCGTTGCATGACAGCTACAGCACTGTGCATACTGTAATCGTGCTAGTATGAAGTTGTGATTGCTGTGCACCGCAGCGATGACTAACGTGTTGTGATCAAGTTCCAGTTCTTGCTTGAAGTTATGACAACCTGAGATTGTTTATAGCATGGTTGACATACTTTCGTTCGGAACTTGTTTACTTTACAACTTTACCGGATTTTATCTGCCCAACTCGCAAATAACGGAGCTTTTCTTAATTTTAAGTGTCAGTTGTCAAGGAAAATATTTGGTGATCATTGACTTTAGCATATTAAAGTCACAGTGCTCCGAATTTTCGAAGTTATTTTATCGTGAACACAAATATAATCTGTATCAAGTCGGATTTTAATACTTATATTTTTATATATGCGGTAATAGATATATTGGTTAATATTGTAGCTATTGTACACTTGTACTATCGAAATGCGCAAATATCGTTATTATCAGAAGTTGAAATAAAATAAGCGTCTACAATGTTAAGCGAAATTTGATGGAATAATTAAGAGAAATATTCCTACAAAACATGAAAAATATTTGGCAATTTTTTAAGGGACCAAAAGCCAGATTACTAGACTGATTTTAGATCGAAATCCTCGTACCTGATTTAATGTAGGTAACACATTTTCCAAGTGATATCTCTTAAATTGAGATTTATACGACGTTTGTTCTCCTTTCGTAGGGATTATATCTTCAAATTTTTATATCAATAGTGGTTTAAGATAGTGCTTTGATGTCTTGTATAATTTTAGATGTAATGGATGAATTTATGCACTATTGCCAACATTTTTATAATACCTTTGTATTGATGCATTTATTTTGCAAAGAATGATTATGGATGAATGCACTGGAAGCTAGAACCCTTTAAAAAACAATGGGATCGATGAGTGAGTGACATGCAGAATGAGTGGAATGAAAAGTCTGATGAGAAACATGAGATGAAGAGCAGAAAATTGAGATGGATAGAGTGGCTGAATGCCAAATGACCTGTCGCAAGTCAGAGCACTAATGATTGTTGTGATGACGTTGATGAGAGCATCAATAATAATAATAATAATAATCAGGCCAACTTATGTAGCACCATAACAAATTAAAACAATTCTAGGGTGCTTTACAAAAGTCAAAGCCCAAGTTAGGCAAAAACAGTAGAAAAACACATGAACACTAGCATCGACAGTCATATGAAAGCGAGAAGAGTTCTGTCTTGAGCTTGGACTTAAAGACGCCGAACGTCACTGCCTCACGAGTGTCAAGCGATAAGCTATTTCAGGCTGAGCGACTGGAATAAGAAAACCCACCCGCAACCAACCAGAGCATCAATTGATTTTTGGTATTTCCCTTCCGTGGCATTGTATATCATTGCTTGTTATATCTTATTTTGAATCTAGCTTCCCATATTTTGATTGAATATTTCAGTGTTGATTTGTTAGCTGATAGGTGTGTTTTAGCTCTGGATTACGTTAATCTAAAATTCATTTTATTTACCACTTTTTAATCTGTTAATTGTTTGTATCAGCTTCCGAATCTTATGAACCATGATTATTCATACAGTTTATATTATTGTGCGTGGTTCATAATTATACAGCCTACTAAAGTATTTACAGACCTGTACAGTAATTATGAAATTGGTATTTTGGCTAAATTTGTGGTTGACAAATTCAATGGAGTGAGAGATACTTTGTATAGCTGATATTGATTTCTAATGTAGTCATAAATTGTAATCATTATTGTAAACTTTTTTTTCAGCAAATTTTACCTGAAGAAATTTAAATTCCAACCTCTGATCCTGAATGACTTGTAAAAGCTGATATGAATGTTTGTTTTATTGCCTATTTGCGCTGTATGTGATTTTCACTAATAATTGAAAAACATTGTTTATAAGTGAAAAGTATTAACTGGGTCGGATGAATATGAAGTTGTGATTCAAAGTAGATAATATATATTTCGCATGAAGCAGAACATTCAGATAAACAATGTTCAGTGCAACAACAACAAAAATAATAACACGCGGTTCAAAATTAGCCTACAGGAAATAACAACAGTTTGGCACGCAGACCAGCAAGGTGCATTTAACTGGCTACGTCAACTCCAGAATAATACGTTCATACATAAAAACTTCATTTGTCAAACATGGAACGAATGCACACTTGACACAGGTAAACGTAAATAAACTAAACTGAACATAAATAGATAAGTATTTTTCATAATACAAAGATAATGATGACCTAACAGAATTGTCATAAAGTGTTCAGCTTTCTGGAGTCATACTTTAGATATATATGTCACTGTAGATATATAATCTTGATATTTAGTCCACAGGAGAGAAAATGTGTGAGGCCGAACATGGACAAATCAAGCAGAACTTGTGCAAGTTAATGTTAAATATACGGTATCCTTATTTGAAAGTCAAACAGCAGAAGATTTATTTGAGATTTTGTTGAGCACATTTTGATGCAATAAAATCTATTTGATTTAATTTTGATATGTCTGAAGTTACAACCGTCTACTTGAGATCAATCATTTTTATAACGGTTGCATACATGGTTTAAGTATATGCATGATATAGCGATATTTGCATAAGCTGTGTAATATAATTTCAAGAATGTTTGCTTGACTATAGAATGTATATCAATTAAAATTTTTGCACTGAGATTAGTAAATAGTTTGAGGTACCATTGAATCTTTTTTAGTTGCAATTGAGCAAATAACATGGACTCTTCGTGTTCGAGAACGAATGTTATTTGTATTCAACATTAACAAATTAAGCATTCAAAGTATTTTGTGTTTCACAATTTAATATGTGCTGCTTTACTTTAATTCAATACATTTGAATCAAATTTAGATCTCTATACTATTAAAATGATAAATAGTTGTGTTTCCTTCTAGCTATTATAGAACTTGAATCTGTCAAGAAGCGACCTATTTCTGAACTACGGTATTTTGTTGCTACCGTTCTGTTTTAGATTGAGATGATGTGAATCGTTCAAATGAATTTGTTGATCTTCTGGACTGGCACTTAGTGACATCTATGGTATTTCATATATGAGAAACGTAGTTGGCTACTTATGCCATGCAGCATGCTGCAGCTGTTTCCCTCTATAGCGCAGAATTCGCTTGGATCTGATAACGAAATGAATTCCTTCAACGGATCTCTTTCACTGCCTCCGCTTAAAGTTCTTCCACATTGGTCACGCAACACTGACCTCGGTCTTACGCAGAATCAGCGCGTTCATATACAGCGAGATCGTAAGAATAATCCGCAGACTACGGATCGATCAGACTCGGCGATAGAAAGCAACGAGCCGACAGCGAGAGATTCTGAGCGACTGAAGGATGAAACATTCGCGCGGATGAGCGCGGAACAACGTATTCGATCTCTTGAGAGCAGGTAGGAGTAATTGTGAAATTAAAATTAAATGCAACTTACATTGAATTATGTTCTTCTCTATGCTCATCATATTAAGTGTATTGCCAATTCTTGAATCGATTATGCATGGATAGAAAAATTTAGCATTATATGAAATCTTTATTAATCTTTACATTATATGAAACAGCACATGAGTTATAGACAATTTTCTGCAGTTACCCTTTACTGTGCACAAGCTGTGTAGTGCCATAGCAGCATTTGAGATGTGAATAATGTAGGCAAAATAAATTAAATAAAAAGTTTATATTAAATGCAAACCTAGCATAAAATAAGTCATCAGACTTTAGAGATGGCCATAACAAGGAACTTTTATGATTTCAAGAAAAGATTTAAATAATAGTTGTAATATGGCATCTGACTGTTAAGGAAATTCGGCATTTATTAGATCTTTTATTTTTGCTTAGTGCCAGGAAATCTTTGATACTTCGGCTACATTGATAGTAAGGTATCATATATACACCGTGGGCCAATAAAAAACGTGTCCTTGTATTATTATCCATAACTTCAGTAAGCGGCTACTGATCACAATTTTTTTTACCAAAACATCATTCAGGTATTACTTATCATAGTAGCAGAATATCAAAGCTGGTGTTCAAAGTGTCCTTCATGAGCATTAACACATGAGCGAAGACGCTGGCGCCACTGCTGTACAGAGTCGTCGATAGCGCGCTGATCAATTTCATCCCATAGATGCCTCTATGATCTTTGAAGCAATGCATTCACATCTTAAATTTTTGTCTTGTAGAACTTCTCTTGCATAATGCTCCAAATCGTGTAGTCCACAGGATTTAAGTCCGGCCTATTCAGGGGTCACAACGTAGGCTGAATGAAGTCCGGTGTTTCGGTCTCCAACAGCCGCACAGTTTCACATGCTCTGTGGGCTGGCGCACTGTCCTATTGGAAAATGAAATATTCCGTTATTTTGATAAATTTCGGAAGAATAATTGGAAAAATTATCTTAGAAAGCGCTTTGCATAATAATTTTTATAATTTGTTAAGAAACTTTATAACATTTTTCTTCCCTAAAAACCATTTTATTTAAATGCTACAATATTGATCACGTTGTGATGACGTCATTAAGCCGGCGTCTATTCGAAAACATTTAGAAACAGTGTATATAGCATTCTTTTCATAAAACTCAGGGAGTCATTCGCAAAATTGTGTGGATTTCGGTGGTCATTTAATCTAGTTATGGCAAAAATATAAGGACACGTTTTTTGACCCACGGTGTATCTATATACACCGTGGGCCAAAAAACGTGTCCTTGTATTTTATATATATTATCGTATTATATTATATTATATTTTGTATTGTTATAGATGTACTATATAACTAATGTTTTTATCTGCTTTCGATTTAATGCAAATGCTTTGTTTTTGCTATTTCAGCAATGAATTTCTTATAAAGCAGCACTCGGAGATGTTGACTTACCTTCACGATGAGATCGATCGACTTAAGCGAAGGAACTGTGGTACTTGGCTTTTGATTTCATTATTATCACTAATATACTGTTGCATGTTATTTTTAAAAGTTTGTTTCTTTCTAGAGTCTTTTCCAATGTCAGACTGCATCTTAATTAAGATTATAGATGAGTTTTGTAAGTTGAGATGGTTGGTGCATGCGGAGGAAAGAATGGCAGTGACTAGATTTCAAATGCATGCCCGTTCCTCGTATGTTGAAAAATCAAATAGGTAAATGCTGAGATAAAATGCTTTTGATGGAGTGTGTATTATCAGGCACAACACAACCTGATTGAGATATATATGATTGAGATGCGTTTGGTTTTTATCGTTAGTTCTTTATATGTTTTTGCTAATCATGCACCTTGTTTTTAATTTTGGTGCATTTCTGTACCATGCCAATATTATCATCAATAATATGCACATAATTTGGACCTGCGCCGGGTCACCAGGGGCACGTGCCTCTGCAATAAATGTCCAAGCCCGCCCACCAAGGCTTGTTCCTTATGCCCCAGCAATCGATTTATCTAAATGTACAGGTGAAGCCATACCTCTGCACCAAGCAATTCTGCCCCCTCATTAACGAAATTCTATACAAATGCATCTATATGATGAAGATATAGGTCTATATGACTCCAGTCATTGTCAATAAACCTGATCAGATTATAAATATTGAATTTTTATTTTTCATATTTAATTAAATCTGTTGCACCATAAGCAGACATTACTTCGTAAATTTGTTATTATTGGACTTCTAGCAAATTTTTTTTGTCAGAAATTGAATCTTGTAATATTTTATGTATATTTTGCAGAGTTACAAGATGATATTGCCTTGATCCAAGAGTTACCTAGACGCTCTAGGAAAAGTCACACAAGTGCCTCACGGGGAAGTAGATTGCAATCTTCTAGTTCAAGTCACCAATCACAATCTCAAGGTACAAATCATCCTCATGACGTCACCGATTCTTCACCTTTTCAGGATAGTAAATTGAAACACGTCACCAAGAGAGAAAAGGATTTATTTAAAGGTATTTTAGTTTTATTTGTTATTCTTGGAATTGTGTGATTTGTGCATTTGCAGGTAGATTAATGCATGTAAGAAGTTCAGCTGTAAGGATTTCACAGGGGAAATGTGTTCGAAAGCATACACCCTGCGATGATGCACAATGTTGTCCCCAATCACATTGGGACATGAGATGTGTACACATGATATCCACGTGTCTTCCAACACAGCTGATGCATATAGTACTTCCCATTTGGGATATTCCAATTTTGTATACTGTTCATGGGGCCAGGTCTCATAAAGCGGGAAATGCCAGTAATGAGATCTGAACCAGTGACTTTAGTTTGCATCGTAGATGAATGTACTTTCACTATACAATGATGATGCTCTTTATATGTTGTGGAACATATTAAGTCCCATCACAAGTTACGGAACAACACGGGTTTCCAATGTAGCCGTTGTAAAGTTTGGAAAGGTGGTGCAAGTAATGCCCATGACAAGCAATACCTAAAATTGGATGATAACATTGAGTTTGAATGTGTGAATCCATTTTGTTAGTTTGCGCTATGAGACTTATATGAACTTATGACTAAAATTTCTGTTCATTATTTTATTCATCTCAAATTTTAGCTCGTATGTCTTGACTTAAACTTACCTCTAGCCTTTGTAACCTTTGAACAATTTGTCACCAGCTGAAGTTCAACTGCATTTGCAGCTGACCTAACAATGTATTAAATGACTAAACTAATCTTACCAACCTACTAGTCTTTCTTCAGCTATCTATAATTAGCAAATAGAACATGTACAGCCTTGCTTTGGCCGTACTATATTGACTATTATGTAGTGTGGTTACTTTTTTGTTAAGATCTAATCAATTTTGAAATCATTTTATTTTCTGCTGGTCTTTTGTTGTTTTGTGTTATAGAAGTTAGTCGGGCATCTTCTGTGGACAGTGAGGCTCACATTCAAGGTTTGCTTTCAACACAGACATTTTTAATGAATAGTTAGATGTCAAATTCAGGAATAATGTTTAAAATAAGATTTTTGTGATGCTTTGGGAGTTACTGTGTTACTTTTGCATACACATTTTGACAAATTATTTTGATCAAATGCAACAGAATATATAACGAGTCGAATTTCTAGTATAAAATGGCCTAATATTATTTATGATTGAGATGATTATTCAAGTAGCCATCTAAAAGAAACATATTATAACATTTTTATATTACTCTGTGTGTTATTTTTCATTGTTATGTTTCTGTTTCAGCTGAGAAAAATAGTTTAGGCCTTACTGATCAGAACATGTTGGAACTTAATAGGCAGCTCAAGTCAACAGAAAATCTGAAGCAGAAAAGCGGTGAAGATAAAATCGGTGGAAAAAATTTAAGAAGAAGGTACTGAATTTGCAATCTGATTCACTCTTTTTACAGACTTGTTCTTAAATTATGAAACAAATTCTTTTTCCTTTTGAATAGTGATAACCTGCTGAAAATATATTTAGAAATATTTTGTGATACCCGTAATGGTGTTTACTGTACAATATTGTTTATTCTTTGCCTATAGTTGTTTCTACATAAATGATGTGCATATACTTCAGTGCCGCACTTTGTTGATGCTTGTGCAGACGATTTAGTTCCGTGGAAAATGTTCATGCGACTGACTCCACAACTGCTGACACGTATCGACTACCTCCGCTTGTCGTCGGAACTTCAGTAAGGTCAAGGCTGGCCGACTTTGTGCCAGGTAGATCTCTCATTGGTGCATCTCTTCCATTCAGTGCATCCCTCGATCCATTTATGCTCCAAATTGGAAAAAATTCGTGGCGACCCCCGACGATTAACGAGTGTCAGATCATCGTGCGAAGTATCCTGGAGGACAACACTCGCTTGTCGAACGAGGTTTGCTTCGCAATTGATTACGAAATGCAGTGCTATGAAAAGATGCAGTACGACAAAATGCATTGCAATGCTTGTATAAAGATTTAAGTTACTAGTCAATAATAATGTTATTGTAACGCTGGAAAGCGCGACATTAACTGCATGTATCGCAGTATCCACGTTTCTGTATGGATCTTTGTTCATCTATACCAGGATTAGGTTTATTTTAAATAAACAATATATTAATTAGTTTCTAATAAATTTAACCTGACATGATTTGTAATTGGTCCGGTAGATGATGAATGGTGAGCTTCAGCTCTAGTGTAATTCAACCTTATCTTGGCTGGCTACTCTGATTTTATCAGATGGGCAATTTTTAGGATGGCTCCTAAATGTGCGGAACTCCCAACAGTTATTATTCCATGTATCTCCCTTCTAAGACAACTGTGTGTGTGAGCTATCGTATTTCCTTAGGACGGGTCCTTTGTTTGCGACATATGCAAATTTTTACTTCTTCCTTCTGCTATCGCATATTAGAAAACTGCAAATGGTGTTTCCCTATGCACTACGGGAAGGATCTTTGGCCGCCCACCCGTGCTCATCTGGCCTATAGTGGATCAGTGGTTATGTCATGCGTAGTAATGCGTAGGACAAATAACCATCGCCACGACCTGTCTTCGGACAGAGCACTATCATCATCATCATCGTCATCATCATCATCATCATCATCATCATCATCATCATCATCAATGCACTACAAACCAGTCAAATGAACTTATAAACCTTGTGAGCAGGAATTATATTGTAATAAAATGTTGATTTTATTATATTTCACTGTGACTAAACTTGTTTGCAATTTTGTTAGGTATTTATATTAAGACATGACTTAGAAGATTTGCGCAGTTTCAAGGTGCCGACTCAGAACGTGGAACTCGAATCCTTGTCAGCTGTTACAGAGGGCGGGGATTCACGAGGCCACTCGGCTCAAAACAGGTTAATGCTGGAGAACCTTACTGTAAATATTTTAGTTTCTAATTTTTTTTAATGCAAACACAATGCTAAAGCCTAAATGTACTATTATGACTGTGTTACAAATATCCTATATTAAATCTGACTGTCTTATAAGCTTTTTGTGAATAAGATCATGTGAATGAAATGAAATGAGAATGAAAAAAGAGAAATGAATTGAGAATGAAATGAAAAAATAGATGAAATGATGATTAGATGAAATGATGAGACGATGAGATGAAATGAGAATGAAATGAAAACTGAGAAATGGAATGAGAATGAAATGAAATGAGAATGAAATGAAAACAGAGAAATGAAATGAGAATGAAATCATGAATGAAATCATGTGATTGGAGATTATGTTTTGACCCAATTTGAAGTCATAATTTAGATCGGTAAAATATTTGATGAAGTTTAAAACCTGTAAACCAGTGTTATTTAAGTCGACTGAAACTGAAACTGAAATGGTCAAAGACTGAAAAATAATGATTCAGTCGGCTTTAACTGAAACTGAAACTGGAAAATGTTAAAAGACTAACTGAATAGAAATTGAAAAATATAGACTGAAACTGAAAAGCAGGCTTAATTCAGTCTTAATTTCAGTCTCAATTTCAGTCTTTGATGGACTGTGTCAAGGTATCGATGCTGCTTTCAACACTAAACGTAACGCTAAAAAAAGACAGGAGCAGCCCATTGTCTAAAATATTCTTTGTTGGCATTGTTTTTCCAAATCGAAATCCAGCCCTGCCGTCGCGTGAATTGGTTTAGGAATTCACATTGAATTGCACTGGACAGTTAGGAACACAATGAGTCCGCAACCTTGTAGCGGGTGGAAACATTTTTATATGACGGTGTCGGGGATAAATCTGCGTGTTGAGATTGTAATCCAAAGTAATCTAAATTAATGCTTGTAATGTGAGCTTGTAATTCGAGCCGGTAATCAAGAAGTAACCATTCGCCATTTTTCCATAAGTGGTTTGCCTTATGAAATCATTATGATATGGCACTGCATTGGTACTCAGTTACTGCATTGGTCAGTTGAACAATTCCCCGATAATAGAACTTGACCCAGAGTTGGACGTGGGTCACTTTTTGCGGACCCGACCTGACCCACTGTTTTAATACATGTACATCAGCCGCTGACATATTTCTCTCGAAATTCAAGCTACAATGTATGCATTTTAAGCATGAAGTAGGCCTACTTCAAGAACATCTTAAATCAATAAAGTATGACATGACATGGTAATTAAAATTTTCGCGAGTCAAGACGGGTCATGATTCTGTGACCCGACCCACGGACTCTCGGACCCGACCCACTGAGCTCTGGACAAGACCCGCTAAATTTCCTAAAAATGCGGACCCGACCCGACCCAACCCGCGGGTCGGGTTGGGTCGGATCCACATTACACGTCCAACGGTCACCACAGGTCCACGTCCAACTCTGGCTTGACCAATAACGACATTTGAAACATTTTAAGGATTAAAATAGAATAGACAAGTTTAAATTAAAACTGAAATAGACTGAACATTGAAAAATATTTAAAGATTGAAATAGAATAGACACTGAAAAATCAGAGTCCAGAAAATTTTCAGTGTTATTTAAGGCGACTGAAACTGAAACTGAAATGGCCAAAGACTGAAAAATAATGATTCAGTCGACTTTAACTGAAACTGAAACTGGAAAATGTTGAAAGACTATAACTGAATAGAAACTGAAAAATCACTGTCCAGAATAGAATAGAAACTGAAACTGAAAAATAAACAAGGACTTAAATAACACTGTTTATATATAGCTGTTGATTATATATAGCTTTTGGTACAAATGATGCATTTTCGATATAGATTGCACTAGTATTTCCGCGGGTGTAGATTAAGATAATGATCTTGTTGTTGAAACCGTTGATAGGGATGCTGATGAAATTTATTATGAGATTTGTTTTGTAATTGAAGAGGAGGACAAAGTTCTAGATAAAGAGGATGATGTGAAAGTTCTAGATAAAGAGGTTGATGTGAAAGTTCTAGATAAAGAGGATGATGTGTGTTTTTTATATAAAGAGGATTATGATGTTTGTATTGTGTAGAGTTGAGATGAGGTTCGATGCTAATAATCGACCGTACTATGTGGACCACAACACAAAGACTACGTCCTGGGAGCGCCCGATACCATTACCACCAGGGTGAGCAGCTTCATCATTCGCTGGTTATTTTGAGCAAGACGTTCGACTTATTGTAGGACGTTCGGTCTTTTGTCTTGTCTTGTCTTGTCCCTTTTAGTTTTTCTTTCTTTCACATTAATGTCGTTATTCATGGTAATGAATGTGGGTTTATGTGGGAAAGGTTCATGAACCCGCTTGGTTGATTGTACTGTGTGGGTAGGTAATGATGATAAATGGGACTTAAAGCGAGAATCCAAATCCGAGAGGGCAAGCATCCACTTACTCGACATAGTTGTTGATGAAGATGATGAATATGGCTGTAGGGTAGGTGGGAAAGACGTACTTACCCGCATGGCCTGCCGTGGTTGATGATGATGCCAATGAATGTGTCTGTAAGTGGAAAGACACGTGGTTGTTGATGATAACAGTGGATGTGGCTGTAGTTGGGAAAGACATGCGTATCCGTGTGGCTTGCCGTGGTTGATGATGACAGTGGATGTGGCTGTAGTTTGGAAAGACATATGGACCCGTGTGGCTTGCGTGGTTGTTGATGATGACAGTGTATGTGGCTGTAGTTGGGACAGACATA
>JAQFYQ010001645.1:0-12934 GCA_034694885.1 Buchholzia appendiculata | reverse complement strand
GTAGTAATACGTAAGACAAATAACCATCGCCAGGACCTGTCTTCGGACAGAACACTATCATCATCATCATCATCATCATCATCACCATCGTCATCACCTTCACACAAAATCCACTGTATCTTACCCAGAATAAATAATGACAATGTATACTTGTTTCTAAAACATACATCAGAACAGGAGCTTGTTCTGATGTGCACGTTCCAAAGCAGGCAATTGATGCAAACCATAAATAAAACTCTTTACTCAACCATAATGCTAACCCCAAACACGTTCAAAAAATTTTTGTTTATCAACCAATTTATTTATATATTTAAGACACATTGAAAGGGGCTGAGGGTAAAAGCTGGAATTCAAGGCTGCCATTGCTATCAAATGCTCTCTCACTAACACAGCACCTACAAAATGCCATATTTAGGTTAACGTTCAACTGCATGGATTCAACTGCCGATAACTACAACAATACATAGAATGCCCTAACTGATAAATGCATACAATATCTGGAATGTTCTAGCTGATAAAAACAGCAATACCTGGAACGCTGGAATGTTCTAACTAATAAATACAACAATACCTGGAACGTTCTAACTAATAAATACAACAATGCCTGGAACGTTGGAACATTCTAACGAATAAATACAACAATACCAGGAACGCTGGAGCATTCTAACTAATAAATACAACAATACCTGGAACGTTGGAGCATCCTAACTAATAAATACAACAATACTTGGAACGCTGGAGCATTCTAACTAATAAATACAACAATACCTGGAACTCTGGAATGTTCTAACTAATAAATACAACAATACCTGGAACGTATCACCCGTCAGCAGTGAGTCATCAATGAAGAGGCTGCTGATCTGGAACACAGCTGTATACGACATGCCGGCTAACAACCGAATCATAGCCGGCCTGAAACATCGTGCGGCCAATGTCTCCTTGGCGTCCGGCTGCCACTGGGAATTAGAGTTAGCCGCATGAGATCCGTCCTTACTGTCACCGTTAGCCGCGTTAGCCAGGATCTTGTCAGCGCCTGAAGGGGCAACCGGCTTCTTCTCAAACCGCTCGTATAACTTGCCCTTGATAAAATCTTGGTAGCGCTTCATGGAAAACTAAAACATGAAAATGAAGATCCTAATGTAGATTAACACATAGATAACATCATATCAATTTATATAAGCAATGAATTATTAAAAAACCAAAAACACATCCTAAATAAAATCGCATATTAATTACACACAAACGAACTTGTACGCATATTAATTAGAATCGTATTAATAAAGACATTAAATACACTCGTAATCACACTGTAGACATTCCATAGCTTAATATTTCCATTATAATAAATTTAATCGTATCATTTTACTGCAAACGTTTCGTGCTCAGCTATAAACATATGTGCCCTACGCAACCACATCAGTCAGCAGGACATCTACAATACCAATCAGAATCACAGGATGCAACACCATACAGTGCATATACTCGCACTGTTAACGTCAGTAGAGGCAATGATGACATCACAAGTTTTCTGATAAGGTAACTAACTACCTCAAACAAATTACAATAAACATTCTCTGTGTAAATTAAGTCAGACATAGTAAAACATGAAACAAGTATTACCTGAGGGCCGACGAGAAATCCTCCGAAATGGTAAGAGTGAGCGCAGATCTCGAGCAGCGAAGGGACTTCACGCAGCGCCGTCTCACCTTCTTCTTTACTCAATGTCGACGGAGCCTTGAAGACATAAACATGCCTTGGTTTTAAACGACTTGCATGTTTCAAATCTTAAATTTAGGAATTTTGCAATTATAAATGCATAAGAATAGATCTAATTTTAAAATCTTACATTCTTCTTCATAATACATATTTTATTCATAACCCGACATAAGAAAGAACAACTTCATAAACAAGTGAATCTAATTCTAAATCTCAGCTTTGTATAATAACCACACACAACACAGGACAACATTATATGCAGGCAAAAATTGCAATCCACGACTATATATATTCGTCTGACTGTAAACGCCGCATGTTATTGCATATTGACTACGCATTCGCTCTTGCATATTGACTACGCATTCGCTCTTGCATATTGACTACGCATTCGCTCTTACATATTGACTACGCATTCGCTCTTGCATATTGACTGTACGCTTTAAGCTGCTTCGCACTTAACTGTAGAAAGATCCGGAAACTAATGTCCTGTATAAAAAAATTCACTTTATTGACTGATCCAGATATCATCAGGCTGTTGACTATATCATACGCAGAATGAATTCGTAAGCTATAAATCGCACAAAACTTCTGAATTATTGAGTCATTGTCTACAGGGGATAGTTATAATGTTTAGGAAATGACTAAGCATAAAAGAGGTGCACCGAGACTCAAAACTGATGGCTAGTGATTCAATAATAGCAGGGAAAAGGAGATGCAAGACAAAAGAATACACTTACATTTCATCGTTACCCGTTTATAGTTTACTGTTTGCTTTCACAAGATTTCTATGCTGAGCACATTTATACATGATAATAATATACATACAATACATACATCAATAGTACATACATCAATATCTTAGTACCTACATAAATACCTGCACAGAGAGATACAACAGCACAGATACATACATGATATATACATGACATATATACACCAGCATAGGTACATACACGTCGGCCGTCGTATACATCGCAGACGAGACCAATGAGTCTGAGCGTGAGCACACACTGAGGGGTCGTCCACGATATGTTGTAGTTCTCACTCATCGTGTAGTAGTAGCCAACGATTAAATACGTCTGCAAGAGAATTAGCAACATGACATCATCATTACTGAGCAATTATACAGTGTAGTATGACTAAACTACAATGTAGCACAAGACAATAAAAAAGATAAGAACACCAAAATCTACTGCAACATTCATGACCCGTGGAGAGAGAAAATGTTCCTTGTCAGAGACATCTGACCCTTCCTGACAAGGAAAACTGACGATAAATGTCAATGAGGATGAGGATGCTCATGATGATGATGATGATGAATAACAACTCATGTATGGTTTTTTCTAACAAGGTATAAAACTAACCATGTTGATCAAGAAAGCAAGAACAACAGATACGGCTGTTCCACCACAGACCAGCAGTAGAACGTAGATGAGCAGGATATTGATCAACGAGTGACATGTCTGCAAGCCTACGAAACTCAACAACACACAGTATGTAATAACACGAATACAAGCCTACGAAACTCAACAACACACAGTATGTAATAACATGGAAACATCGCCAACTGAACAAACATTGTGCACCTACAGTACAAGATAAAGAAAATAATAATCTCAGGTAAAATATTGTAGAATCATAGATATTATGCTCCAAACAAATTTTTTTTTCAAGCGAACACTATAATCAGAAAAATTGTTCCACGATTCTCCCACTATAGTCAGTCAGAGGTTGTCAGGGTTGCCTGCTGATCAATACATGAGGTATTAGAAAGTTTTAAATTTAACAAAAATAAACGTGGCAAAAAGTTTTTCTCGCAACACCCTAATCTTAACAGTAACCGTAACTAAACGAATAACCATAAGCCTTTCCTTATTCAAAAACGTAACACTCTCCCCATGCATTGTACTGAAAGGCTGGACAACTAGAGGACTGCCTTAAATGTAATGTCATACAGGCAGCACGTAGTAACCAGAAAACTGAGTATCAAAATAATCTCCATGTCTCACCAAAGTTGAAGTAGCAGATGGCAATGCCACAGAGAGTGAAGTAGAGATGCTGGATGTTGATTGGCTGACGTGACACAAAGAAACGATGGCAAGCAGCTAGTGGATATCCTGAAACAAATAATACACAAACAATTCGTTCAAGCTGCGAAATCACCGTTGTCAACCGCTTGCAATAAAACAACACAAGTTTATAAACTTCTATTATCAAGACCGAAGAAGCTATATGTTCAAATCTTGGCTCATTTATTATGTTTGTTCGTACAGATTTCATTGACACACCAACGCTAGATGCACATATGTCAAATTTTATCACTTAAAATGTGGATGATAGATTAACGCTCAAATATTCTAAGATTCATAGTTTGGTCCAATACATACATTAAAGCAGTAAAACCACGAATTTTATGCACTATTAACTTGCATCACTATAGCATAATAGAACAATTACACCTTTGTCTTTCTGTAACTTTCTCGAGCCGGTGACACCGGATTTAATACAGATGTTGTCCTTGCTCGACCTTCTCACCACTAATTTATGACATGCCATTTTAAAAGTAATATTAACAATTATTGAATCTACATTTCAACACGAACCTGAATGCCAAAAATTACTACAATCTCGTAACTGCAATCACTGCAAACCTATATACTATCAGATATACAAGAAATAACGCATTTAAATATACAGCACACGAATAAAACAGCATGTGTCATGGTTACCTAGAAGCAGCGAAATGAAGATGTTGAGTATCTCCTCGGACGTGCCGAGTCGCTCGGCGAACCCTGACATCAAATTCATTGCAGCTGTTTCCCCCGCGCCTGATCCCGCGTCGAGTTTCACTTCCGGTCCCTCGGATCCGGACATTTTGGCAGAAAATAAATATTTATAATGTCAATAAGCAGCGTAAGGCCGCGGCCATGTTTATCGCATGTTCATCGTAACGTAACAGATCAGGATAAATTACATTATGGACGTAGGCAAAGTTTCCATTTCCAGATGAACAACTTTTCGGAATGTGTAGCAGGCTGCAGGGCGCCGTAACTATGATTTTATTTGGGGGTTGACAACTTGACATCAACCAAATTTTGAAGCTCTTTTACAACTTTTCCATCTTGGGGCGGAAGAGGTTCAAAACGATCTTTTTCCAAAAAGACAAATCACAAAACATCAAAATAAAAAATAATGATTTTGGGGGAAGGGGGTCTGGCCCGATCTCCCCCTAAATATGGCCGTGGTAGTCGATATCCGTTTTAAACTTAGGCAGTTATAAATGTAGCTTTAACTATATTCATTGATCGTTATATTATTAAGGAATCAAAGTGCGTTCGATTGGCCACCAGACCTGTATGGTCGGGTCATTCAAATATGACGTCACGCAAGAGGGGGAGGGGGTCGTCGAAGTATGAAAATTTGTGACAAGGGGGAGCGGGTTTAGCCCGACGTGACATCACGCAAATTGGCGTAGCAGAAATTTTGGATCTTTTTGGAAATTTTGTTTTTATTGATCGCCCCCCCTTGCTCGTCAGAATTGTTTTCACTCAGAGGGGCTGAGATTTGTGACGTCATTATTTAGGGGGGGTCGCGAGGTGTGACAGAGTGTGACAGGGGGGAGGTCAAAAATACTGAAAAATGCGTGACGTCATAGGCCTATATTTGAACGACCCCTAGGTGTCAAGATATTGTTCACTTCACTGTCATATTTGGGTTATTAATGGCAACATTTTGAATGTCTTGAATGTCTCAATTAGTTCAAATCAATATTCATTTTAAGATCAATTCCTTATAGAAGTCTGTAAAATAATATTATCATCGTTTCAAATTGTACGGTTGGAATAGAATGCGATAGAATGCGATTCTCGCTCGTGAGTTATAAAGAAATAGCAGACCCACTAACCAACTCTGAATAAGTGAGCCGATGCCATCCAAACTTATTTCTACACTGAAAATCATACCAGTTCTGACGACCGTCCATGTAAACGCAGATCACATAATTTAAAACAAAAACCTACCTAGGACAATATCATATGCGTAGATAGATTTATTTAAACTAGAAGCAATTGACGTCTTAGTCATCATTATCTGCTTATAGATAGGCTCCATATAGTGCGTAGGCCTACCTTTAACAGTAATATCGTTCTGAAATTATATAATACATATATGTCTTCTACCAAACAAAAATCTTAGATTGTGATTCGATATACAGCCTACTCTTCTTGAACCAAATAGTAGGTATAGGCCTATACGTAGCCAATAATTTAGAGTCACATAATAATACACTCGTGTACTGTACACACAAACAATTAAACAAACATATGCCTACACTGCAGAGGGGAAACGCAGTGACCTACATAATACAAGCTAGGCAAGTTTTCACCTGGTGTTGATTTGTACGTTAATTAGTGACTATAGCGCAAAAAACTAGCGGCTACATTTTTTAGCAATTCGTAGCTGCAAAGCAGGCCTACGCTGTAGCCTAATTGGTAGGCCATGCAGTTAACTGTGAATCAAAATTAACGGCGACAGTAGGAAAGCATTAATTCCGCATAGGCCTATCGCTCTGAATTATTTACCAATTAATGCGCTGGAAGAATTAGCCGACTTCGCCGTCAAGCATTCACTGTCACTAATAGGCTTAGAATATTAATTGACTCATGCTGCAACATGCATGCATGTGCCATTAGTTACTGGCGCAACAGAAAGTCTAATCATTCAAAAACCAATTCTAGCTGCCGAGTAGGGCCTACATAAAATCAATCTTGTTATCAAGACCAGAAATAGCGCTCTGCGCTATTTTTCCCCGTCAGCTACTGTCCACAGAAAGATCAGTCAATGGCAACCAGAAACCTCTTGCATCTGTTTGTAAAGCCGTCCTCTCTCTGAGCAAACTATCCGGCGCCGCCGCAAGTAGAGCTGTGATGTGTCGCGAAACTGATCAAATTTGGAGACTGCTATTTTGTATTTATAATGTTCATCGAAATTATGATTATATGCAGCGGATTTGTAAAAAAGAAGTGGGTGGTGGGAAGAGCGAGGGTCGACGTTCCAAAACTAAATAAAGCCACCACTCCTTTGAGCATGTTGTTCAAACATGGGTCATGCCATCCAGCAAGGGGAAGGGGTTCGAATCTCTAACCCCAACCACCATGATTATCTATAATATGACGTTGTTTAAAGCATTATTCAAAATTGTAATCGATCGATTAAAACATCAGAATTAATCGGAAGACAAGAACACAAGTATACAAAAAGGATAACAATAAGGCACAAAATAAACATAGAATGTCAATATGGTACACTGTATAGCCTTTTGAGATTGTAAAAATAATTCGCTGCATACGAATTGGTAAACGGAGTTTTATGAATACTCCTTTCAAGTATGCAATGTATAGACATTCTGTATTTTCATTTTTTAAAGTCATCTTTAAGACTTATATTTAATGTTTGTATGTTGCATGCGCATCAATGTTTAATTCTACGCTTGTATTGAATTAATACAAAGTAATATTCACAGCTGCACCATCTGTCGAAAATATACAAAGTAATGACTACACCTGTGCCATCGGTCGAATGCATATAAATAAATTTTCACAGCTTCGCCATCTGAACAAATGAATATTAAGCAATGATAACAGCTGCTCCATCTTTCAAATGGTATACATTACTTTTCACAGCTGCGCCATCTGCCGAATGAATATAAAGTAGTGTTCACAGCTGAGCCATCAGCCGAATGAATATAAAGTAATTTTCACAGCAGTGCCATCTGCCGAATGAATATAAAGTAATGTTCATAGATGCGCCATTTGTCGAATGCATACAAATTAATTTTCATAGCTGCGCCATCTGCCGAATGAATATGAAGCAATGTTCACAGCTGCGCCATCTGTCGAATGCATATAAATTACAGCGCGGATAGAACGTTGTCACCCTAATTTCACATGGAAATAAGTAGCCAAACTGAATACAATGAAAAAGAGAGTAATTGACCTAAAATAGCTCCACTGGTGCCTACTCCAGGAAAAATAAACATTTTTATATCCTAATCGTACTCCTAGTCTTTTTCTGAGGACAAATTAGTTTTTTTTAAAAACGAGACTAATCGTTTTTAGCATCTGGATTAGTCTTTGTGCAAAAACCAAAACACAGACCTCCCTTCAGCTGGAGCGGTCGCCCCCAGTTAAATCTCGACAGCACTCTCATTTTCACTACACTCCCGCTGGAGGGTGACTAGTTTTTGGAGGGTAACAATTGAATAACTTTGAAATCACCCCCAAAAATTTCGTCGCACCACCTTCTTGTAAGAAAAAATTACGATGTTGACACCCCATATATATTTTTACACACACCCCAGTTGAAAATTCCTGGGGAAAAGCCTGTGTGAGGGTAGTTGAGTACGGGGACATTTAGGCCCTATATAGCAAATCAGGAAATGATGGCTAGCACAGAATCCAAGTTGCAGAAATAGATGCAGATCAGCCTGGCAGATCAGCAACAGATCATGGCAAGAAAATCAACAATTAAAAGATAAAAACGATGGTTAGAACTAGGCATGCCAATAGATTGTGAGAGATTTAGCACAAATTTCAAGTAAGTATTCAAATACGAACCTATGGTCTACACATTTACAGATCTGATGTGGTGGTCGGAATTGTTATAGCCAATGAGGTATTTCAGCAAAAACAGAGTTAAAAACAAAAAGCTGAATATAATATCTCTAACGAAACGATTTAAAAAATATAATATCTTTAACGATAGCAAAGGGACCAGTTCGTCCAGTTGGCACTGCATGCATGTTAAACCTGAACACCAAGGCTAGAGTACGTGAAGAAACTAAAAGTCTTTAAATGTGGACATGAAGAGAGAAATAACTAAAAGCAAGAATACTGTCAAAACTGGACTAGGAAGATACATAGAAGAAGATATTATTCTCTGGAAGAAGCTATAATTATCTTCTACCAAGAATAGAGAAGCTGAGTTGAAAGAGAAGTCTTACGGCAACAAGAATTGAAAAGCAAAATATCAAGACATACACAGAAGTTGGAAGGCAAGGGCCTACCACAAGACAGGCACACCACTACTGACGATGATGATGACACTATAGATAGTAGAAGCAATTCAATACATTAAAAAATAGAGTAGGTATTATTAAATATTATGGCCAGGGCCATGATCACTTGCACAAATGTGAAATAATTTCTGACACATTAATCATTATAGAAAATAGTGACTCAGTAAATAGTCAAGCTGATATGCACAAATAATTTCTGTAAAAAACAGTGCAGGCTTACAGGTAGCAACTTAGGCCTAAGTGTCAATGCCACGACAATGTAGAGAACTCTGTTCAGAGACCCGATCACACGAAGTTTTGAATCTACGACAGTCGATCAAACACTGATCAAATACTAGTGATACAATTGATGCAAAACGTGCGTTTGTCTTTGTTTTCAAGCTCGCTTATTCCACAACAGATGCAGATTGAACTTTGCAAGAACTAGCTTACTCATGTCTTGCTATAAATCGAACAACAGAGGAATAAAGATTACACTAAGCAGTCTAATTGCCTATCAGAGTCTCCAATCTGTATGTACGACTTCAATCTAATTATACCACAGACAACGTCACAGCGTACATCACAGTGGCGTCAAACATGGTAGGAAACTGTAGGCAAAATTTGATCCATAAAATTATAAATGTGCCCATGCCGACCGACCCTAGAAGACTCTTTGACTGAAGACGCATACAGTTGAACTCTAAGCAGCAACAGAGCCTTATAATGCCAATAAGAATGCTGCAATGCATCACCAAATTTTTGTAACAAGTTTTGCCCCTCAAGTTCATGCCGAGCTATTTATTGTGCAAGCTCACAAGGTCCAGAGTCTTTCATCTAACAGCAACATTTGCTACAATATTAGGAATTCATTTGTGGGAGCACCGACAGGTTTTTAAACAGTTTTCACCAGTTACACAAAACTGAGTGGAATGTTCTTCAATTCTTTTCTCTCCATCTTCTCCCGGTCTACCATCTTTCCGTCATAATTGTTTGTCCGTTGAGATCCAGAGTCAACATCTTGAACATCAAAACAAGTCCAGTTCAGAACTTCAGCGAGAACCCAGCGCCTTTTGATGCGACACCCAACGATGAAGCGATGAGGTGAAACCCTGATCCAATTTCATCGTCTTCTCCCTACAAGCACAAGAAAATATACAACACACTGCAAAACTGACGTAAAGGACAAATGAAATACTAATTTCTACAGTGTAAAGTAAACACAGCACAATTATATATGATAAACTTTAATGATTAGAGCATAAATCATGCAATCGTCATTTATAGTCCGGATTGACAGAATCCTTTCAAAAATGATTCAGACGTCTCCAAAACGGTTCCTTCCATTCATAATTAAGAAGAATTGATTGACAAGCTGATAAACTAAGCAGAACACAGGATATCACAAATTTTACGGAAGCAACAAGTAAAACTGCAATAATTGTAATAAAAACAAATATATGTTAAATCCAAAAATGTGATTTAAAATCATGGGTTGGCAGCAACAAGTTGTCTATATAAGGCACGTTGTTGTAAACACAAACACTGGTACATTTAATATAAGATACTTTCCATAATTCAACCTTAATTATGTAAATTGACTTTTGCTAAAATGATTCGGCTAGATTCAGTTAATTCCACTCATGCTATCTTCTCCGTCTAATCATAAACCGGTGTCAACACCTGACTCAATCTGCAAAAGGCTGCGTAGAATTTGACAAAGACGAATCCATTACTTCGGAATATATCCGGTAAGTTTGAGTCGTTCAATGACACTACTGATGCAACGGTTGAATGAAGCCATGTGCAGAAAGAGTATTGAAACTGGCATGACAGATCGTCTGCTCAAACTTAGTACATGACATCACGGGGCACCAAACAATACAGAATGCTCCACATTTTTCCCCAACCACAAAGTGGACCTCTACATAGCTGAAACCTCATCACTAAGAAACCCACAGGAATGGAAACCCCCCACACCACTGGCACCCCATGGCCCCATACCCCACCTTCTCAACATCATAACATGTACAATTCATTAGAGTTACAGGAATACAATAGTTAAATACAATTTGACCGGATGAAATAAGCAGAAATCAAAGTTCTGAATTATAAATGCAATTCTCCCATGTAACGTACCAGTAGATTAGCGTAGGCTTTGCCACCAGAAGGGGGTTTCGGAGAGTTGCCATGACTACGAGTCCTCGACATCTCGCTCTTCGCGGGCCACGTAGGGAACATGGATGGATCGACCGGAAGAGGTGACTCTGTGAAGAACTCATGTTTGAGCCCGTCCTCCGCTGTGACTCGTCTTGTCGGCGAGTATGTCAAGAACCTGCACACAAGCAAACAAGTACGTTAAACCACCAACCCGAACACAAACATCTGAACAACCTGTTTGTAGACAACAACACAAACACCCATCACTGTCAGTAGTTCATAGGCGTCACGAGCAACACCACAGACAACTGAACAACCAACACACAAGTGTGTGTAAACAAATTTGTAGCATAGAAATAAGTAGAAAATAAAAAAGAGGAATTATACGCTTGATTAATAGTACCATAAAGATGTGATGTGACGACAAACTTACCTTGCTGATTCACTTATTCAATAAGACGAGTAACGAGATTGCTCTCGTCAGGAAGGGATTCGGACGGTTGAACCTTTGATTTATGAAAATAAACGACCGTGTCATAAATTCTCTCATCAACATTTGCGCAATAATACAGGCCAAATAAAGTCTAGTCCAAATGACCAAATGCCAAGGGTTACTATGGACAAAATTATATATCTTGCAAACCATGTTACCCAGGGGAAACGGCCTGCAAACCCCCTGAATTATTTAACCAATATAGTTCACTTGAAAAATATTTAGGTCAATAGCGACAAGACTAGGCAGAAAACGAACAAAGTTCTAGTATGTTAGAGCTGTAAAACAAAGGGAATACCTGTTCAGCAGATCGAATCCCTTATCTGAGAGCATAGAGCCAAACTTGTTGCGTAGCTGGTTGTAAGGATAATCTGTGAAAGTACATCTCTTCATGGCGGGCAGTTCACTGACCCCCGGCCAAATCTTCTCAGTTGGTGTGCCGAGTTCCTGACATATTCAACAATAAACATGTATTGAAATGTACGACATATATGGAAGTTAAGCTACAAAGAAAAGCGGAAATGAAATATTTGATTAGATGATGATGATGATAGTGCTCTGTCCGAAGACAGGTCCTGGCGATGGTTATTTCTCTTACGTATTACTACGCACGACTTAACCACCGACCGACTAGGCCAGATGAGCACGGGTGGGTGGCCAAAGGTCCTTCCCGTAATTTGATTAGATCAATGGCATAAATAGGAAGAATTACTGACTTGCAAAACTACAATTATCAGATACAGCAATGCATTGTCTCGGCAGAGCAAATTTGCCTATGTTGCAATCAACAGAGGGATAATTTGGAGAAACCATTGGAATTTTTGTTCTGCAACACCTTGCTAACAACTGTTGCTGAAACAATATCTCTGGACGAAAAGACTAAGAACTGAGATATGTATGGCAACAGTCACACATACTACTAACACACAGACAGACGTGTAGCAGGTAATAAATCATGTGGTGGAACTAGTAACACATGATAAAGCTAAGCAACGAGGCAACTCAGTATAATTTAAAGCAGCACTAAAACATATCATAATCATAATACGATCTATTAGTACCTTAAATATTCGATTGAGTTCATCAATCTCAGACTTGCCGGGGAAGAGTGGCTTCTTCGTGACGAACTCGGCAAAGATGCATCCGACCGACCACATGTCGATAGGTGTGCTGTACTCCTTGGTGCCCAGCAGCAGCTCCGGGGCACGGTACCAGAGCGTGACAACTATCGGCGTGTACTGACGCAGCGGTGAACCGTATTCGCGCGCCAAACCAAAGTCTCCGATCTGAATCGAAACAACAAAACAAACAAAAAAACAAATTACAACTGATATAAAAATAGCTTTCACTAATAGCTGGTCAGCCGATTCAAGGTGATTTGATAAATGATATATGCAAGCGGGTTAGTTGCCATTGTAATATAGGCAATTGGGTTGGTGACCGGACAAAATGTCCCCGGTCAAATTGTCCCGGATAAAATGTTCCGGATTAAATGTCCCCAGGACTGAATG
>JAQFYQ010001644.1:0-12936 GCA_034694885.1 Buchholzia appendiculata | reverse complement strand
CCCCCCCCCCCCCCCCCCCCCCCCCCCCCCCCCCCCCCCCCCCCCCCCCCCCCCCCCCCCCCCCCCCCCCCCCGCGAACCCGTAACCCCCCCCCCCTTAAATACGGTCCTGGTTAGCCTATCTTCTGCAAGTTTCTGGACTTTAACTAATTCAAATCTGTAACTTTATTTTCTTTTATTTATGACTAAGTTTAATTTAACATTGTCAATCAATTCTAAACTAATTAAATGGCTTCGTACAATGCATTTTGTGTCAGTGAGTGCAATTCGGTTGAACTTGACAAAGCGTAGGGCCCTAGGGGCATTCAGTTGACTTCAGATAACACTAACAACGTGACTGCATTCTTTCCGCACAAAGGGAGACTTCCATACTCACTCAAAGTTCAGACAAAATTGTATTTGTGAGTAACGACTCGTTTTCATTACTTATATAACATGACTAACCTCTTTTTTTCTTTCTAAGTAATAACAGGGACATATTATTTTGCGATTCAATCGATAATTAAATGAAAATTGATACCAACATAAAATAGATTGAGCATGATCCCCGAATACAATCCAATTGGTATCCGGAAACCGTCAAACGAAATACCAACGGCGAATTCAGTGCATAATCGTGCATCGAGTTTTTGTCACAGAAGTAATTTAACAAACAATCAATAGTTTAATAGCCATAGAGTGCTTTTAAATCTGAACGAAATAATCATTTTCATAGATAGATATGCGAACATGATAAATCTGAAACAATTTAGAAATCGTCATTAAATTGAGCAACATTTAATAAGTATGGGCACAGACGCGCATACAACTTACTACTGACGACTCACGTGAAACTGGTTAAAAGTTAAAAAAGCAACGCTCAATCTTAAAATAAATTCATTACTTTTTAAAACCAGATATCAAATCATGCTTATTGCGCTTATTTTCATATCTATAATTTCAACAAATATCGGTAGATTTGTAATCTTGGCTTAATGGTATTCAACTGAATTTAGCGACACTCTGTTACTCTGTAGCCTACTGCACGCGCATTTGCAACTCGTCACCGAGTTGGCCGTGTGTAGATTGTATTAGGGCGTACTGGCTGCTGTGCAGGCCTGGCAGGCCGGGCGGCGGACTTGTAACGCTCACCTGTCGTTCCGGATACGTGGACAGGTCACGGAGAGTCCGCCGCCGCCCTGTCAACGCCCTTCTACGCGTCGTATCCGGGTGAGAAACTTTCCTTTACGTCCTTCTTCCTCCGTACAAATCCTGCCGGCCTGGATATACTTTGACCCTTGTAGGACGTGCACGAAAAGTTGTGCGGACTTTGTGTGGACCGGATCGCTGTGGGAGGCGGACGTTGGACTCTGATACGCCGCTCTGACATACGGGTGGTCCTTTGTTACGTCGCCACGTAGATACACGCCGCCTTGTCCGCCGCAGCCGCAGCACGTATCTCGCACTTACAGGTAATACATCTATCTTCAGATACAGGATTGTTTGTATCCAGTTATATAAAACAAGTTATTGTTTATTTTATTTTAAGTTAGATGGTGGAAGTTAGTAAATAGTTAGGAACAGGAAGCATAATGTGTGATTGAGGAACTGGGGACGAACCGGATGTTTAAGGAAAGCGGGTCAAAGGATTTACAGGATTTTCCATTTGAGTTGTTGATGGCGAAGGTGGCTCATGGAGTCGCTATTATTCTTATGATAATGGAAAGCTGTTGTGTGATGTTCCTTGAACTTGTGTGGAACAGATTCAGTTGACCACGCCCTCATCACCTCGTTCTTTTAACGTTTCTACAAACTAACGAGCAGGTTATCTATGTCTGAAATATACGAAGTGACCATAGTTTAAAAGAGGGACCCGTCATAGTAGAATAATTAACTTTGAATGGGACGTAAGGAAAAAGGGCCACAGTTAAAATATTTCATGATCTTAAAACGTCCTGATGACTTTGATTGTTTAACACCAAAAAGTGAGTGAACGCGTTCTTTATTCCCCACATCATGTCTGAACGCGTTCTTTTTCTCTACAGACTATGTGTGAACGCGTTCTTTATTCTCCACAGATTATGTGTGAACGCATTCCTTATTCCCCACAGATCATGTTTGAACGCATTCCTTATTCCCCACAGTTCATGTGTGAATGCATTCCTTGTTCCCCACAGGTCAGGTGTGAATGCGTTCTTTATTCCCTCACAGACTATGTGTGAACGCATTCTTTATTCCCCACAGACCATGTGTGAACGCATTACTTATTCCCCACAGACCATGTGTGAACGCATTCTTTATTCCCCACAGATTATGTGTGAACGCATTCCTTATTCCCCACAGATCATGTGTGAACGCATTCCTTATTCCCTACAGACCATGTGTGAACGCATTCTTTATTCCCTACAGACCATGTGTGAACGCGTTCTTTATTCCCCACAGTTCATGTGTGGACATAGGCCTACTGGTTGAAGAATTGTGTGCCGTCAATGAATGACCTACATGACTCTACGGGAGCCATACACTGTACCACCGTGCAATTGATCATCAACAGACCAATTCTTAATCTAAGTGATAACCCAAATTGTCTCAATAAATAACTACATTCTGCAATTTTGATCTGTCATAACCCTATCGTAAGCTATAGGCTATCCATGGCCGAAGTCCAGCCACAACTCTTTTCTGCGCCTTAAGCTTGCCGAAGGGCCATACTCGCCCTACATTGACACAAATCCCTATACGAAACCTTAATTCAATATATACTCAAGTTTCTGACCTTGATTGTACCAGTTTGTTAGTCAGTTGAAAGGCCATCATATCCCTTCCTAACGATCTAAGAATGAGATAGCAAGGATTTCTAGAATTTATCACTTGACCACAGGTCTGGAAATTGGAGGAAAATCTTGGCAGCCCTGGCTGAAGGGAACATGAAGATAGAGGACAGTCAATGTAGAATGGAAGATTGAACGTGAAATCTTTTGTTCAAAGCTCCTTGTCATAGTAGATTGGGAAGGTATATTTGTGGGAACATGGCCAACTAGGTTAAACTGGGATTGGTGGCCACTGACAGGTTATGTGCTTCATGCAGGTATATTTGTATCATTATGTACTTACATTCCGTAATAGTATATTCATCAGCGTTTGGACTCTGTTTCAGCAGGCCATGGTGTCCATTGGTCAGCTAAATTTGTGATATATTTCTTATGTGTTTAATTCGCATGATGTGGAAAGACCGTGAATCAAATAGGCTTACAGGCAATAAATTAGTAAATAAAAATGTACAGATCAACATGAAATCTACACCAATATTACAAGCCCTAACATAAATTTAGATTCCTAATACAAGAAAACTAAGCATTTGTAACAACATATCAATATGATAACATATGTAGGTGAAATTAACAGGCTGACATGTACTGAGTATTGTATTATAAAAACATTCATAACATATTATAGCAGTATGCTAGTCTGTTGTTTATGCAAGTATGTTTTCTGTCTGATAAACTTTACAAGTAAAACCTTGTTTTAGCAAACCTGGTAGGCTATTGAGCTTGAACTTTAATTACGCAGCTTTATTAATTTCTCAGTAGTTTCAATGCAATATATTAACTGGTTACATTTCAGTGATTATTAATTTACGTTTATTTTGTTAATTATGTTCTTTTTTAAGATTAAATTTCTGTAGGGAAATTTCAAACATTTGAATAAATTCGCAACCCAAAGTACAACTGTTTGATAAACTTAGATGGCAGTGATGCGAAGCTCTGTTGCCGACTGAATTTGTTGAATGTTTTTACCTTTGACCGTGTGTTCTTGACCTCGTCTCTGTCGATAGATCAGAAAACTTTAGCTGAATTACGCGACACTAGATTTAATGGAATCAACGAGATAATATATCTATGATACAACATTATATTTTATTTTTGTCGCCTCGCCGTTTATTTTATTAATTTGTGTAGACTTCTGAATTCATACATTTAAGTTTTGAATCTAGACCTACAAAAGAATAATTGATGCCAGTGTAAAATTATTTAAAATTGCTTGTGTTTTCAAGTTGCAGGTAATGACTGTGCTGCCGATTTTAACCAATACGATATTGATAAAATCCGATTGATTAAATTGACATGATCACTAGAATTAGCCGTTTTATTATTATTTATTATTTAATATTAATGTTATTATATTATTTTATCACAAATTTTGAATAAAGTTGACAGATCAAGAGGAAATTACAGTTGAGCAATATATCATTAACACCATTTTTGTCAGACATTAAATGGACTCGCCACATTGTTGCAATATAAATGCACATTCCTTTGCTTTGTACGTACAAATACATGAATAGTTAGCACGAAACAAGAAATAAAGCGTAAGATTTGCTTATAATGTAAGCAATCCTAAGGGATGGTGTTACTAGCTATCCAGTAATGATTGAACTAGTCATTTTGCTTTAACTCTGTTTGGTGATGGCGCATCCAATCTTGTTTTGACAAAATCAGATAAAGTGATGAGGGATGATTATAATAAAGTTAGTCTCATTCCAAATATTTGAAATTGATGAAGAAGTTTCAATAAATATGCTTTGATAGATTTGCTGGTTGTGCATTTGAACTGCAATTTTCTCATTTTCATTCTCCATGTTTTGACACATGTTTATTAATGCGCTTGAATGTTGCATTTTGTTCAAATCGATAGTGAACAGTTTGAGCTAACTGTTGAGATTATATGCTTGCCATGTGTGTGTGCGAATGCATGTGTATGCTATGTGTGATGTACATGTTTGCTTGTATGTGTATGACTGTAGGACTGGTATATGTTGACATAATTATTTGTGTTCTGTATGAACCTGCCTGCTGCATGTTTCTGTAATTATTCTGTTGTTTGTGACTTTGATAGAAACTCTAACTTGAGCTCTCAGAGGACAAGATGTGGTTGCCACATCATCAGCAGACGACGTTGACGGAGCTCTTCCAGGCGGCTCTCATCAAGCTTTGCTCCGAGCACATCCCGTACAGCGGCCGCCTGGAGCTCGATGGGCTCGTGTGCATTACCAACGGTGACATCACAAAGCAGATCGTCGTCAAGATTCACAAGGTCATCGAGTCGACTGTGAATACACCAAGCGAAGCAGTGAGTGAACTGTTGTCGCTCGAGCAGAACGGCAGGGAATCGGTCGCTGTTGGGTATTCTGTGCTGAAGCCGCTGTTTGACATGACGGGGGAAAGAAGAGGCGGTGCGAATGATCGGAAGAGATTGCGACCGAATGATGAATTGGAAGAGTTGCCGGGGAAGGAAGTGGAGCAGTCGGGTAAAGGGTCTCTGGATGGACTAGTACGTAATGACGTGCCGCTATCTGTTGCTAAAAGTAGTGAGTTTTCGGCTGCAGGTCCGGGAGTGAGTGTGGTCGGCACTGGCGGCAGTGATGTGATGGTGAAGCAAGAGCGTATGGATGACAGCGACTGCGGAGAGAACAAGGAGAAACCGTTTGCACTTCTGAAGCCGACGTCTGTTCATAGCGCCTTTATTAGCAGCTTCAATAAGACGGACAGAATTGTCCTCGTCAACTCCACTCCTCAGATATTGAATGACAAGACGGCGAATGCCAAACATCCCGCGACCCATATCCTCAGACTTCTTAAGATTCCGACTCCGACTACAAATCACATTCTTCCGCTGTATACCAGCTTCACAAGTCCACCGATTGATAAGCCTGGAAATGATCAAAGCATACAGCCGTACGCTGGCACGAAAGCGGAAGAGAAAGAGGAAGACGATGCTAAGACCCCGGACCATTCTGCGCAGCCTCTTTCGTGCAAGTTGTGCTCGACACCTTGCTCTGCGCGCAGCGTTCTTGAGACGCATATGCGCGATGTGCATCGACGTTTCCTCTGCCGTATTTGCCTGAATGCATTCACTCTGTCATGCAACCTGCGAAGGCACATGAAATTGCATGCCGGTGTGCGTCCGCACTCGTGCACGCATTGTGATGCATCGTTTTCTCGCTCCACGGACCTTCGCATACACATGCGCAAACACGACGGTTCAGTGGCATTTCAGCCGACGAGTCTGGACTGTGCGAAGTGTGGAAAGCTGTTCTTCGGACGCGCCGCTCTTCTCGCGCATATGCGTGGAGTACATGGAAGCGACGGCGCTTCCACGTGTCAGATTTGTGAGAAGTCTTTCGAAACTAGCGAGCTGTTGGCAGAGCATCGTCAAACGCACGAAGATTCGCTCGTGAAGCACTCTGGGAGCGACACCGCTGGAACTGGCAGTGGCGGAGAACAGGAAGCGGGTCAGGAGAAGCAGGCAGGCTATTTCACCCGTATCGGGGGAGTCAAGCTCGTATTTAATAACAATAATAATGACGAAAGCAAAGCAATGGACTCGGACAGTCTCAATTTATCTGATATTAGTAGGAAACTGATAGTGGACAACTGTGAGAGCGATCAGTCGATGCTCGAGTGGGGAAAAGATCGCGCTGATGGCAGTTCTGATCAGTCGGCGTCGAGGTACTCGGAGACCATCAGAGAGTTTGCTCCACTCTTCCGCCTTGGTGATACGAGTGGATTGAATCTGGGCTTGGAGCGCAAGGCTGGTGACAAGCAGGTGGCTGATGACGATAGCTCGTACTTCGGAGCACCTCTTCTTCTGGATCTGTCTTCCAAGGACTCTAGCTTCAAGGATGAGCCAGCAAACTTACCTTCAGATCTCTCTATGAAGAAACCGGTTTCCACATCGCCAGTGATGTCTTCAGGAGGGGGTAGGAGCAAGCGGAAGGGACTGCCAATGAAATTCATCAATGGTCTAGCCGATGAGAAGCATAACACCACAAATGACGACTTGTTGAACAATTCAACATCAGCGAATAATCAAGACGCCGTCTCTTCCGCAGAAAATTTAGAAAATAAAACGAGCTTTGAATCGTTGACCGCTTCGCCGCGTATTCCTCCGCCCCCACCGTTGTCCAGGATGGTGCCAGTGTTTGTCGAGAGTGAGACTATGGAAAGAGCTCAGAAAGCGAGCGTCTCTGAAGCGGAAGGCACGGCAGGTGAGCTGATTGCTTCCACTGATCTACCGGAGCCGACAAGACCTCCGCCGCCGCTAACACGCAAGCCAGCAGCGGAGGATGCAGGCGCTGCGGAGGAGAAAGTGTATACATGCCGGCACGGAGGCTGCGGTACTTCGTGGTACGGATTCAAGGCGTACGAGCGACACTTCACCGCCACTCACTATCGATTCCCGTGCCCTCAGTGTGAACAGAGCTTCACAAGCCGAAACAATCGTCGCCGTCACACGGTGTCGCACACTGACGCCAAGAAGCACCCGTGTGAAACGTGCCAGAAGCTGTTTGCCCGTCCTGACATCGTGAAGGAGCACCGTCTGACCCACACCAAGAGCTATCAGACGGGCAAGTGTCGTAACTGCGGCACCGAGTGCGACAAGAAGGTGTCACTGTTGTCTCACCTCAAGAAATGCCTGAAAGGTGTCGACATCGATGACGATATCTCGTTCATTAAGGTAGACACGGAAGAGTCGGTCGCCGTGTAGGAGACTTGTTCAGGTTTTATTCGTTGTTGTTGTTGTTGATGTTGTTGCAAATGCGTGAAGAGTGAAGACGTTGCATTGATGCCGTTAATTATTTCGTCATTGGTAATATTTGTACTTTGAAAATTATTTTGTATTTGTCTGCTTTTTTGATTTATGGAGTGTTATGCACAGATTTATTTTCTACTGATTTGAAGACAGATATGTGTTTGAAGCGGAACTAACAAATGTGTAAAATCTGCTTTATGGGAAATAGCCACAATAGATCTTCTTTTTGAATTATGGCTCTACCGTACTTATAGTCCATTATTCGGAACTTTTGAAGAAACCTGTCTTAAGAAAATAAAAGACTGAATTTTGATAAAGAATTGAATCGAGTTTAAAAGGACCTTATGGTACTATTTTTTCTGTCTGCAAACTGTACAATATGCATATCAGCTTCTTGCATATAGAATTTTCATGTTTTATTATTTTTAAACCTGACAGTGGCTGTTGTAATTAATAAGTTGAGGACCGTTTAACAGACTGATCATCATTCAGTTAGAAGTCTTACAGGTTTCAAGTCTGTGCTCATGAACACGTTATTGCTGTACTATTATGTACCGTGAGCACTGATTGGTCGAGCTTATTGATGACTAAATGGGCTGTGCGATTATGTTCCGACTATGTTCCGTGAGCACTGAGTGGTCTAGACTGTTGATGACCAAGTGGGCTGTTCTATTGTGTACCTTGAGCACTGATTGGTCTAGATTAATGATGACTAAATGAATTGAATGTGCTATCAGAAGTTTAGATGGAACATTATATGAACTGTTTGTTTTGTTGCTGTTGACTTGCCATCAATGACTTATTTTAGACAATAGGGTAGTTTAATGACATTTCTCTCTTGGCTGGTTGATAGCTGAGGAGAGTTACCATGTATCTAAACATTCTCAGAGTGACTTGATTGAGTGACTCGTCTCGGCAGGGTCTACTGCCCTTCGTCTTCCCCCTCCCCATGTCCTGCTCATTTATCTTCTCCTCCTCCCATATTGCCCACTCTTCTTCCCCCTCCCCTTGTCCTGCCCATCCCCAACCCTTCATCTTGGATCCTAGTTTGACGGCAATTCTCTCTCTCGAACATTCCACTCCTCCTCAGGCTCAAAAATCCCTTGTAGCTCGACAAATTTCTCCCTTTACTCCATGCGAATGCATTTTGCACTCATAACACTTACGAACAGACATTGGACACGTGTGGGTTGTATTGCATATCTATATTCCAGATTGGCATTCCATTTAATCTTGTGCTCATGTGTTCTATCACATTCGCTCATTCCTTCATCGTTAATCATTTCGCTTCGTTGATTTGTCATTCTCACTTGTGTATATGTAAATATGTCTAACATGATTATCGGTCAAGTTCTGAATATTATTTCAAGCGTAAATACTTTTGAAACATTAATCGGATATTGGTCAGTCTATATTGAAGTACTTCTGTTACATTCCTTACAGCATTTTAATACAGATTTGATTTAATTTGGAGAGTGTTTTCTGTACATATTATTGCACTTTTCTATTTTATTGAGCTCTTATAACATAAGTTGGATTGCAATAAATAAAGAAGTTCTTGGCAGAACATTTTTGCCTTGATTAATGACTGAAATGTTTATGTCGAATATCAGGTTTTATTGCGCTTATTTTATGTAAATTAAGCAAACCTAAGGCTGTAGACTGATGTTTGGTGATTACCATGGAACTGAGTATTGTAATCAGATAATGAATGACGAGCGCGATCATACTTGATACATGTACATGTTTTGTGGCTCCAATGTCAGCACATGAATTAATTTACCCACTAAGATCTCGTTTGTAATTGGTCGACGTTTCAATATAATTGACTGTGATCTCTCAACTGTGGCTGGTGTTGGTATTCGTCGTATTTAGACGAAGGTTATGTTGTAAAGTTAGTGCGTTCCATACAGTTTAGCTCCTGCGTATTGCTGGCTGTCCGTTCTCTATGTTCTCAGGATGAAGTCTCGTGAATCATTATGAGACGAATAAAATGGATTTTTTTAGCTGTACCGTGGATTTCAAAGTTGAATTTCAAATAGGAATTTCCAAGTTCTTTTTATCTCATCGAGTTCTTGGTGTGTTCGGTTGTGTAGTTTCTATTTCATGAAAGTTTCAGATTATTGCAATATAACAATAATAATAAGAGTGTTGTATCTAATTTCGGTTGTGGTGGTTCGTAGATTTTCTAGCTGCTTGTATGTTGAAATGTTATTGTCATGTATTTTTGATTGAAATATTTGTATATAATGTTACTTTCATTTATTGTTTAATGTGTTTGAAAGAGTAATTATTATTATATGAAGGTGTAATTATGTTATTTCTATGTTATAATAAAACTGACTACTATCATCAGTTATGATGATATCGACGATGTTGTGTTTACTGCTTAAACAGGTGTTTCTATAATTGCAATTTTGAGACCAGGCAGTAAATTGCATTGCAATAATTTTCTATGTTCTTGTCAAGAAGATTGAATAGGTCAAGTAGTAGTTGGTTTAAAGAAATCAGCTTTAAATCCTTGAAAGCATTAACTAGATGCATACTCGGTAGTCGGTAAATCAATTTGAGGCAGATAGTTGATTAATTTGAGAGTCAGTTCTGTTGTACAGTCTGCCATAGAGGAGGAGGTATCTGTAGCGACGTGGAGAAGATACCTGGGCAGATGACTAAGCCATGCGGATGGTGCATGCTGCTGTTGAAAATGAGGGGGAGTAGGATGTACGTCTTTTATCGACTTGAGATTTTTTCCCCTTATGCAAATTATCAACATTTATCATATAGTTGTCCGAGATGCAATGTATTTGTCCAATTCATGGAGTCCATTAGTTCATATCGCAGAGCATGAATTGTGAGGTTATTGCTTTGTGTGGCATCGTGACAGGTTCTCAACTCTAGATCAATAGTAATAATCATCATCCATTATAGAGTCTACTATTTGCTACATGTCTGTACTGAGCAAGAATCGACTGTAATATAAATAATAAATTCAGTTAAGCTTTTGTACTATTTTTTTTTCTTAGAGCAGTTGAACAAAGATTCAAATCTAATTAAGATTTGCTTTATTCTCGACTTTCTTGTTTTAGCTTAATTGAATGTAATTCGTTATTATAACGTGTTGTTTTTGCGGATGATATGCAGTCTTGTTGTGTTGATTATCTTTGCTGTGACTAACATTCTGTGCCTCGGTTTTTTTGGGGAGGAAGGGTGGTTTGGGTGTGGCCACTGACATTCGCAACTGTGTTTTGTATGTCTTCAGTGCACTTATTTGGTGAATTTGCCTGTGCTGTGCTTTCCTTTGTATTTTACAATTATCTTGTGCACTAGTTGTACACAATGAAAGTGCACAACGGCTCTTGACTGTACACTGCAACCTATGTGCAATGAGTTTTTTGTCATGAACAACATTTGTGCAAGTTACTGCAGGAACTCAATAAATATAATCATATAAATTTGTGCCTTGCATGATAACATATGTGTGGCGCATGACTAAGCTGGATGATAATTGAATTCAATTCGCCAACATTTATAACATTTTTTCTTGCATTTATTTGGCAATAAAAGTTCTAAAGGAATGTTCGCTGTGAATAGTTCCTCTTTAATCCGACCAGATCTTTTATTTATCAGTCTGGCTGTGGGTTTCAGTTCCATACAGATTTGTCTCGATTGAAATGGATTTCAAGCCAAAGAGCTCGTGACTCTTTCAGTCGTTACGTGAAGAAATACCTTTGTTCTTTATGCTGAGTTATGCACAGAAGAACGGGTTGGCTACAACAAAGGTGGCGTCCACCTCACCTGGAAGGCAATGAGACCAATTCTGCTGCAAGGTCATCAAGAACATCATACTGCCACTTCGGAAATTTCATAAGTGCTTGTGGATGATTTTCCATTAAAAAATAGCAATTTGGAGTTACGTTAACCAGAACAACAGAAATATGATTGACTATTTCATATGAGTTGTGATGGCTATAGAGCGCATGTCGTGGGACATTGTACAATAAACAGCATGCAGTAGATGTCATGCGATTTGATTTGTCTGGCCGAATGTCGGCGGGTAGTACGAGGTCATGCAATATGTCACACCTTGAGAAGTCATGCATATAGGTGTCATGCAATGTCACACCTGGAGACGTCATGCAATATGTCACGCCTTGAGACGTCATGCATATAGGTGTCATGCAATGTCACACCTTGTGACGTCATGCAATATGTCACGCCTTGAGACGTCATGCAATATGTCACGCCTTGAGACGTCATGCACTGAGTGTCATGCACTGAGTGTCATGCATGTAGGTGTCATGCACCGAGTGTCATGCATGTAGGTGTCATGCAAGATCTCAGTCTGTAATTGTTACGGCATGTCATGTAGAAAATGCAAGGCAGCGAGTCGTCGCGCAATAAACTGAAGAGGAATTCTGGTTGATGAATGTATCTGATGACGTATTGTGTGTTGCTTGAGTGCTTGTACAGTTGTCTTTCCTAAATGACTTGTATGTTACTAACGTCGGTATTTTGAATATCATTTAGAGAATAAGTGTCGTTTTTAAAGAATATTAATAATAACATTCTGGCATGTCTTAGTTATGCTTTGTCCGAACTTGTTATTTCCACTGTATTTGTACAAACTTCGTAAAAATCTGATGTATTTTCAAAATATTACATTTGCAAGTGTAGTTTTTTTATTGCTCACGTTTACTTAATCTAGCGAAACCTCTAAAATGCGTAATTAGAATGATAGACTATGTACACGGTGCACTCGAACACTTCTGTGGGTCACTTTCCCCAGGTCACAGTGTAGCATGCATATTGATACTTTTATCTTTTACTCTTTACTAAATCTGGAATTAGAACGGATTATATAATGCAGTCATTGGCATTTCAAGTGTTTCCAAGTATTGAGTTTTTCAAACGATTCATAAAACCAGATGCATCAAGTACAAATCATTCATCAGATCACAAGTTTTTGAATCTAATGGTCAACTCATTTATGAGCTGATATCCATATGGCTATTTTATACGCCGCCAGCTGCGTTATTTGTCGTCCTGGCTGGCAATATCCTTGATTAGCAATAGGGATAGTTAAAGTTTGTTAGACGTTACCAATGGTTTCCTTCTATAATTAGCAATATAGGGATAGTTAAAGTTTGTTAGACATTACCAATTGTTTCCTGCTATAATTAGCAATATAGGGATAGTTAAAGTTTGTTAGACGTTACCAATGGTTTCCTTCCATAATTAGCAATATACAGGGTTCCCACGCGTCCTGGAATGTCCTGGAATTTTAGATTTGTCCTGGAAATGTCCTGGAATTTAGATTTGTCCTTAAATGTCCTGGAAATTACAACTGTCCTGGAAATGTGTCCTG
>JAQFYQ010001643.1:0-12937 GCA_034694885.1 Buchholzia appendiculata | reverse complement strand
GTGTGAAACTTGTTTAACAGCTGCTTGACGTTTATAAACACGAGGAACTTATTCTTGAACAGCGTTTATCTGTACGGCTGATATGATTTATTATATTAACAAGTGAGCAGGGAACAAATTACTGGCGCAAGTTGTCTTAATGAGAAATGTTACAGCGTGTTTGTCTTGGTTTGCAACAGTGAATAATATCAACAGAGGCCAAGTAAATTATGCTATACACTGTAGCAGCCGAGGCCTGGAGTGAAAAACTAGTTGCTTCTTTTCCACACTTACGGTGCAGCTGTGTCTAATGCGCGCGGACAGGAACTCTGGTTTATTGTAAGCCTAATTGGAACTACTGTTTACTCACTTCCAACAGGATGCAAGCTATAAATATTATAATCTATAATTTGTTTTATCTGATCTCATTTTTGTACACTCTATAGGCGTAACCTGTATTTAGTTCGGCTATGGTTTTAAAATTGGTGAAGGGGATCCCCCCCCCTCCCTACTAGTTCCGCAAATATTCCTGGCGTCTTGTATTTCAGTCTTGACACAAAAATCGATAGTGTATGTGTGATTGTATGTGTATGTGTATGCGTGTGTGTGAGCTTTTATGTGTACCTGTACAAATTGTGCGGTTATGCATGAGATAGATGTTTGCATGTGTAGGTCTGGATGTGATGACTTGGATAAATACTTTTGATTTATACAGTATTGAAAGCGGCCGATTCTTGACGACGCCCCCTCGGTCAATGTTATTAGAAGCATGATTGTCCTGGCAGCAATGTCGATATGTTTAGATATCTCACGGCAGAGATATGATATTTCTCTACCGCGATACAGGAGCTGATATATCCCGTATCAGTTTCGTATCAGTTTCGTTTAATCTCTTCAGAACTAGTTGCCTTTGGCTGCACCGTGTCTTTCAGTGTGTGTGTAACCTATTTGCTGTTTCTTATGTAACACGAAGCGATGCCGAACTATCGTTTATTTTCCAGCGTCAGACTTGGCTGAAACAAATTCCGACCGAGGTCTACAGTATATACAAAGATCGTTTGGATAATGTATGCATCTAGTGCACGGAGTTCAGCTAATAGGCTATATGATATTAATGCCCAATCTATAGGTAGTGTAATGTATGCAACTATGCATGTATGATGTAGATCATACGATTTATGTATCTGGGTCATATAATGTATGCA
The DNA here is from genome assembly GCA_034694885.1 of Buchholzia appendiculata. Lineage (NCBI taxonomy): Eukaryota > Metazoa > Annelida > Clitellata > Enchytraeida > Enchytraeidae > Buchholzia > Buchholzia appendiculata. The sequence goes on along the minus strand of JAQFYQ010001643.1, from coordinate 11,753 downwards.
ACTATGCATCTATGGTTCACAATCTAGGTTGTATAATATGTGCAACGTTTTCTATTTACATAAACCTAATGGCGTTATCGAAACCTATCTAACTTGCATAACTTGTCTGTGCAAGACTGTTGAATTCGCCTCGTTTTCATTTATCATTCAATCATGTTTAACTGTGTATACATACCTTGTCCTAAATTATTAATTACTATTGTTGAGTTTATGATGAACAAAGGCAACCCCCTACTCCTCCCCCTCTCATTTGCTCTCTAAACAGAGCTAAGCAGTTGTTACTGACATTGAGCACAAATCAATGACATGGAGCAAACAACAGGCTTGTATGTTTGACAACAATAATTGATGATGTAACTGACTGAAGCATCCGTGCGGCGGTCCTAAGTGTTGTCATACGAGGACCTGTTTGTTGTGTACAGTATTTGTAACTGTAAACAAGGAAAGCGTCAGTCTGGATTAACTGTTGGTAAATTCCTGTACGAAACTCTCTCTCGCCCCATCAAAGTGTGTTCTACAGGTTTTTTTGTTTTTTGTTTTCACGCTTTATTATAAAAACACCCCCTACATGGTGTGTTCTGCAGGGTTACTTTTCAATGACTGGTATAACATGTGGAGCAGGCCCGATAGGTGGATGAATATAGTTATAACAGACCTCCTAATGTAACATTCAAATCCGTTTTATCCGTTCAATTGAACCTATTTACTTTTTGCTGTACGTAATTTATAATGCGTTATTTTCATTATTTTATCGTTGGATTGTTGTTCTTTTAGTTTAACCATAGTTATTTTAATGTTGTGTCACTTGTGTGCTTATTATTTTGTACATACTGGTGGTTTACAATTGGGCAGAAATTAAGCTTTTGTCAACAATCCCACGGTGAATGGAACTTGCCCCACTTTTCTTGTGCATACTGCTTAGCAGTAAAGGGGACAGTAAAGAACCAGTGAACTTGTGTGAATGTGATGACATCATTAAGATGGTAACTGATAGCCAGCAGGACAATGATGACAGCATGCCGGTGGCTATCATAAATGACAACCGGCAGGACTTTATATAGCCATCGTGTGTCTATATTTGAAATAATAAGTGTAATGAGTTTTTAATGGCCTATATTTAGCTGAATCCCTGAGAAATCATTGAGCTGTAGCTTGTTGTGTGTATGGTTGAGGTGTTGACGGCAGTCTGTGTGCTGATGATGTTGCTAGATTGATGTGGAAGCAAGGCGTAATCAGCTAATGAAAGACATGGCGCAGCTACGTCTACAGGCCGAAGTCACTCAGCTCGAGGGTTCCCTCCTCCAGCAGCAGCAGAAGACTGGTGACGCAGCTGGTGGGGCTCAGACCGCCGCCGCCCCCCTACCCCCCTACCTGGTCATCGACGCACCGTCACTCTGTGATCAACTCACGCTTATCAAACAGCTCGCGGCTAGCTCCAGATTTATCGTCATCGTCCCTCTCACCGGTAGGTAATTCTACATCGCTCTTTTCCTCTCTCTCTCTCTCTCTCTCTCTCTCTCTCTCTCTCTCTCTCTCTCTCCAATAATTATGATTAGATTTCCTGTTCTACTGTTCCTTGCCGTAGTTGATGTCAATATGTGCCTCTGTTTGTGTGTGCGTGACCTCATTGATGTCGATCTGTTGATAATGGCTTCAGGTTCAACTTTCCTTTTATTTATGTTTAATGTCATGTATTAAAGGGAGGAAATAAGAGTTGTGAAGAGTGTGTTCTATGTTGATAAGAGTACCATGTATAATTGTGTATTGATATAACTATGGTCTAGTATGAACTATCTAGTATAACTATAGTTTAGTAGTCTGTATTCGGTTCTTTTATAAGTTAAGTTACTAATAAGCTGTTGTGATCTTCACGAGGCTCTTGGTGTTGCATCTTATTGACACAGCAAGTCGTTATTATTTCCAACGTGCCAGCATAAATACATCACATGCAACACAGCATTTTAGAATCCAATATGCATAAATTCATATTTTATAGTCATTTCAAAAATCCAGTATAATCAAACAGTGTTTATAAGCAATATTGTAAAGCAATGAGCATTAGATATTAGTTACCGATTGGTAAAATAATTTATTGTGCTTCCGTGGGGCACTTGCTGTGAACCATGGTGCAGCATGGTTTAGTACTATGTTTTGCACATAATGCAGTCAATAGAAAGTGCACATTACTCCACAAATAATAATAACAACACACCTCAGATTGTCAGGAGAGTATGCATATTGTGTACAAGCAAACTGTAGATACATGCATTCAGCAATTACAAAATAACAAGATAGTCAAGCTAGCAGTACTCTCTGCCTGAGAAATAAAACCTGTATTCAAAACCTGTATTCAAAACCTGTATTCAAAACCTGTATTCAAGACCTGTATTCAAAACCTGTATTCAAGACCTGTATTCAAAACCTGTATTCAAAACCTGTATTCAAAACCTGTATTCAAAGCCTGTATTCAAAACCTGTATTCAAAACCTGTATTCAAAACCTGTATTCAAAACGGACAAGTTTACAGAACGAAGCAGGCAGGAGCTGCAAGATTATGTATTGGGAGTAATGTATAGTTTTGCATGTACTATAAGACGAACAGTGTTTTTTTAAAGCTTGCGTGTCAGTACACATATGTGGTAATGCAATACAATATGCAATATTTTGAATTAAATAATAAAAGTAACATTTTAGATGGATTACTATAAATGTGTATTATATAAGAAGTTCAAGTCAAAAAGATGCCTAGTGCAATTAGATCACAGAGATGTTAGGGAAATACTATTTCAAAGCAAAGATTACCATAGATGATTAATAATAATAATTTTGTCTAAATTAAATGTCCAATTTTATTTGTTAATTTTCAGCAAAAATAATAATAATGTTGATAGTAAGTTACAATGCTGATAGTAATAATAATATGATTGTGTACGTTCTAAATGGCTGACGACTGTTTTTCACATTTCAAGCAAAAGGCATTTCACAATTTATTGACAGACCTACTGAAAGACCATAGCTGTACAAGAAGATCTATCCATAGCAGCTAAATAGATTAAGTTCTATGAACGTTGCCTGTCGTTTGTTCACTTGAGGAAAAACTTGTGCAAATAAGGATTTTGAACCGAGCAGATGTTAAGAGAAGTGTTTCTCTACAGACTTGAGACTGAGTCAAGTGTTTGGGATGACTGATTGACTGACTGACTGACTGACTGACTGGCTGACTGACTGACTGACTGACTGACTGACTGACTGACTGACTGACTCACTTACTCACTTACTCACTTACTCACTTACTCACTTACTCACTTACTCACTTACTCACGTACTGACTTACTGACTTACTGACTTACTGACTTACTGACTTACTGACTTACTGACTTACTGACTTACTGACTTACTGAGTTTGATTGGCTGAGCGACATACTGACTGACTTACTGAGTGACTCTCTGATTGACTGATTTACTGACTGATCGACTGACTGATTGACTGACTGACTGACTGACTGACTGACTGACTGACTGACTGACTGACTGAAGGGCTGACTGACTGACTGACTGAAGGACTGACTGGCTGACTGACTAAACTGACTGACTGACTGGACGACTGCACTTCTCCCGCTGCAGTGTTGCAGGTTTGATGAGACTGTTGCTGAATACACAAGTCACTCGTGTTCCACAGACCATCACATCCGTCTTCTTCATCCCACCCCTGCTTGACATGCTGAGATTCTACTTCCGCAGTACCACCAGCTGCAGCTACAACTAGCAGCTGCTGACCAGCGCTGTGTCAGTAGCAGCTGCTGGCGCTGCTGGAGTGCTGCTGTGACGCTGTGCCAGCTGCCACAGATGCTACATTAGCTGTTACTGCTGCTGCTGCTGCAGCCTCAGCTGCTGGGCTTGATGGTCATCTTGTCACGGCCCAAGTTCTTGTGGAGATGAAATTCTGCGGCTGCAACCTGATTGCATGCTTACAATGATTATTCATTGTTGAATGCATTGCTCGAGCATGCATCACGAACAAAAACCCGCTTTAAGCATACAAGGTGTAGCATTTTATAGAAATTCTCGTGGAGTAATTGTCAATAGTAGGAATTTAGAAAACATGATTTGGCATGTGTAGTGGAAAATGCCTGCTGAAATTAAGATAATGAGATGAAAGGAAAGAGAAAGAATGGATGCCCGAAGGGCCGAGGGGACGAAAATATTGCTTAGGTTAAGCGTACTGACTCATGATAGAGATGCTTGGATGTCTTTTATGTCAAGGGCCTGCCGAATATGTCTGGAAGCAAGATTGATGATGAAATTCTATCGCAACAGGCGCCGAACATAACGAACGAATAGCACGCGTTTTCATCGCCCTTAGTTAAAGTGTAACATTAACCAAAGTATACAATTTCCGGAGGGAAATATTTAGTTGTCTTACAGTTTGTGTTAGGGCGTTATAGCCACGCTCAGTGAATGGTATAATGGTGTCGGTGTCTTAGGCTGGAATTTATGAGATAACCGAAAATAATGCAATAAAGACATTTCGGGGCATATGATCCAAAATTATCCGCTTTGACTGTTCAATGACTAAATATTGTAATTGAGCCATCCATTCTACTAGCCTACTGAGTGGTTTATGAGATTGGCTTAAGGTCCTGGGGGTAAGTTTCCTTGGCCAGAGGACGACGGGGAAAGCGAAACGTTATTGCGTAAGCAAAAACTTTCACAACAAATAAAAATGGATGCATATTGTTCACTTTGTGCAGGGCCGTATTTAAGGCAGTGATGTAATCCTTGACCTTGATGCCTTGCCAGCCTCGAGGCTGCCTTGAGGCACTTTACTGCTTTGCCTTGAGCAATTTTTTAAATGCCTTAATTGCCTTGGTCTTGGAAAAAATGCAGTGATTTGAGGAGGGGGGGGGGTTCAAACTCCACCGAATTTATTTTCTCCAAATTGATGATGTTTTGTGAAGAAATTTTAGAAAAAAAGGTTGATATCATTTTTCGAGATAGCCCCCAATGAAAATTTTGAAAAATGGCCGTCAACAATTTTCAACTCTCCTCCTCCAAAAATTGAAATCCTGGCTACGGCCCTGACTTTGTGATCTGAAATATTTAGATTGTATAGTGAATTCTTATTGTAAATGTCTGCAGAGTTATTGCAATGCCGATATGTAGTTTAAAATAAAATTAACGAATATATTATTCCATTACGATGAATCCCCACCATGGAACCCTTTTTTGTTCGGATATATCTGGACGCGATTATACATACTTTGTTCAACCGTGTGAAACCGCTTTGCTGGAGACATCAGGCCTACATCTGTATTGACTGTGTGCTATTATAGAGCTGTTTAAGATCTGCTGTCAAGAATTGAATCAGCTGTTTCCGGCAATCTAACTGCTGCAACTATTCCCGGTAGCTGAGTCCAGCAGTAGCTGTATACAGCTGCTGTCCAGCTCTTCACCCTCTCAGCTGCTTCAGCCAGCTGCTCAGTCTGGTAGCTGGACAGTTGACCGCACGCTGCACGCTTGTCCCACTCAATGGCAGCAGCTACTGCGGCTTCAGCTGTAGCTGCTGTTTCTGCAGCTCCTTCTGCTTTCTTCTATTGCAGTTGCTTCAGCTGTTCTGTCTGGGTGCTGGACAGTTGACCGCTGTAGCCGATTGTCCCACTCAAAGACCAGCAGCTGCAGCTGCTGCTGTTTCTGCTATTGCTGTAGCTGCAATTTCTTATTCTAGTTCTGCTGTTGCTGCTGCTGTTGCGGCTGCTGCTCTTAGATTTATGTTTTCAAACCGGCGATGAAGATAGAGAATGGAGCAGCAGCTCTCTGTGCAGTGCATTGCGCTCTAGCATTTGTACTCCAGTCACAGTGAGTTTCATCTTCATTGCGAGGAGGGTTAATAAGTGTGTGCGTGTGCGCGTGTGTGCGTGTGTGTGCTGAGAGCGCAAAGCTGTGATTGAGTGTGAGACAGTAGGGACACTTTACTGCAGTAAGGATACGCGCTATGAGGTAAGTGGTAAGTTCTTAGCGACCTTCGCTTTGAAGCCTGTGACAGCTAGTCAGATACACACGGAGATGTGTACCCAGACGGTTAAGGGTCGGATGCAATAATTGTAACAAGTCTGCGATGAGTGAGCGACCGGATGGCACAGTCAGTTAAGCACTCGACTCGTGTGCTAAACGTCTGGGGTTCAACTCTCGGTCCAGACAGCGTTATCGGTAGCCAAATCTTCCAAATGTGTGTAGCGCTCTTTCGCCTCTGTCTATCAAGCAGTTGAAATTGTTGCCGTAGCTCAGTGGCTGCAAGAGACTAGGACTGTGTAGTAAACTGATGTGTTTACCTTGCACACTTGTCCCGGTTAGGTGAACCAAGTAGCTGCACGATGTCAGGCTAAGGGCACATGTGGTAGGAGGTCAGCGCCCTGCTAACTTCCGAGCTACGGCGTACGGAAGACGCATCGATCATACTTTACAATGGATTACGACGCGTTTATATCGACATTTTCATAAATCATATCTGGCAATTATCTAGTATCTATTAATATGTAGTTAATATTTAATATTTATCCGATCAGATGAAATGAGATATGGATGTTGATTACAAGTGCTCGGTCGTGAATGTAGAGCAGCCGGTAAGTTGTGACGAACACTGATGATGTGGCACATTCCAGGTCACCTGGAATGTGGAGCAACCGGGTAACTGGGCGATGAGCATCTGTAGAGGAGAACATAAATGTGGAACTTTTTGTTCTGCATGTAATCCTTATTATATTGATTTAAAAAAAATTAAACTCATTCGCTCTGAAGGACTCAGAGTTCTCAATTAAGAGTGCAGCTGTTGCTGAAGCGGTGTTTATCAGCTGAATTTAGCTGTTATGACTATAATAAGACTCAACAGGTTGATGCATAATATTGTTCTCATAAGAAGAAACCTGCACACGAAATTAAGACTTAGTGATCTCCAACCTAAAGTCGCTTCTTACAAATATTTTTCCGCAGGTGGATTATTATTGATTAAAGCAACGCTCAGCGGTATAACGTTTACATTTATCAGAGTAACGTTTCGCCGCAATTTGATTCTTGACGTGATAGTGATGCCTAGTTGCAGGAGTGCATGTGACAGTTGTATTGATCTTCACGAGTTGAATATTTTATGGAGAATTTTTAAACATTGATTCAGCAAGCATGCTTCCTGTATTTGAATTTCTATCAGTATTCTCCTAACAAGGCCTATGCACAGTGTACTATGCTTGGTGGCTGTTCTTAATCTCTGCTGTAATCTTCGCCACTTGCACTGTCCTCGGATGTCCTCGCCACTAGCACTAGTCACGCACGAACACACACTCATACACATACATACACGCACTCACACACATACATACACGTACACGCGCAAGCGCCCATACGCACACGCGCGCACACACTCTTGCGCATGCATGTACACAGAGAGACAGACACAGTGACGCTGTCATGATATTATCGCATAATGCATATATAGACAGTGTATTAATAATGCGTCAATGTAAACACATTACTACATTATCTCCATCATGTCATCTATTATTTACTTCGCATCCAACGCTGCTCCACCGCGTGTGCTTCCATCCGTCTATCTGTAAAGTGGATTCAGCGAAGAAAGTGCGTCTGACGGCGGAAGTTCAAGGATAGTAAATATTGCACGTAGTCTGAGTCCCCCTCTAATTGATTCCTACATCCTTGTCCCGAGATTGGTAAGGTGGCGTCGCCATTAATAATCCAGCAGTTCGTGTAATTATCATCAATTTCCTGGCGTGATGTCATCGCGTACAATAAATTATCGTTGCATAAAATATGTGACGTCATTATGGCACGTGATCAAATTCCATCGGCAGTGTTGTCGCGCAGTCTGCCAGTTATACCTGACCACAAAGTAGTGACGTCATTATAAGCTGATGACGTAATTGTGGACGTCACTTGTCATTAAGGTCTGATGAACACCTGTGGTAAGACCATCCTATCAAGATTTGCAAAAGATGATGCGTTCGGAAGGTGCTCCGACTTTCATACTACACACTTTGATTAGTGAGTCTAACCTAGAAACTGTTAACTGGTAATAGCTTTTACGATCATCTTTCCATATTGTGCCACTTGACTTGAAATTGTATGTAGTAAGATATTCCATGCTTTCTGTAAATTTCTACGACTGAACTTGTAGGCCGTGTTTATAATATTGAAATGTTATGTTATATTTTTGTTGTCGTAAAATGTGTGTAAAATAGTGTTGCTGCAAGTGCAAATCGTTAGCTTTTTCTGTAAAATACTTCATCATCAGTCAATTTAGTAATGAGAAAATTTCATTTTGAAGGTCATGATGAATTCGTCCGGATAGGTTGCGGAATTTCATCTTGTTGATCATTCTTGTCACTCGATGAAAAGCGGAGGAATTTCATTTGAGGAAAGGAGTGAACGTTGACAAGTTCGCCAGACAAGTTGATATACTTTAGCCAAACATGGCAACAGTTTAATACCACCATCATCATCGTCGTCGTCGTCGTCGATCGGTCATTGCCAGTCCATTCGTCATCATACTTCTTCCGTCCGTCACTCCAAGGACGATCCCTCCATAGCTGCTGGTCTGTGCTTGGGCAACCCCCGACCCCTCCCACCGACTCCCCGAGTCCGACTCCCACCTCTTTCTCACAAATCCCAAACTGTGCTGCAGATATTTGGCCCCGGTCCTCTGATTAACCCCAGAGGCCTGGTAAAGTGAAAGGGTTTTTATTGTTCTTGTGACAGTTATGAACTGGAGTTTCAATTGACAGCGCTTTGCTATAATAATTGATAAGTAAATTAATGACTTTATGAGCCTAAAATGTTACTACGCATGAACATTTATGAAGCTGGGTTCGAATCTTAATACTAAAGGTTTAACTCGCTCTAAGGCAGTGATGTAGTCATTGGCCTTGATGCCTTGCCTCACGGCTGCCTTGAGGCACTTTACTGCCTTGCCTTGCATTGGCCAATTTTCGAAATACCTTGCCTTGCCTTGGCCTTGAAAAAGAATGACTTGGCCTTGCCTTGGCCTTGAGAAAAATGCATTGACTGCATCACTGCTCTAAGGTAGCCTCAATCTACAGTGACTCTAATTGAACTCTTACCCGCATACAGAACCGTATCTACATGTATGTCTCTATATATTCCGTTCACGCCATTCGTCCAGTTTTGTTTCCTCTATTTCATGTGTTCCACTGGAATAGACATCGTAATGGTACCCCGGGTCGAGGTGGAACCGTGAAACCGACCGAAGAAGGCGCTGGTGTTCAGCCCCCACCCCCCACCCCTGGTGGATGTGAGAGCGGGGGGGGGGTAGATTGGATTAACGGTCAATCAATGCGTCTAGCAAAGGCGCGACAGTGAGAAAGCAGTTAAGGCTCACTGATTTCATATTTGCTGGGTGTGTCAATATTACCGACGCAACAGCAGCTTCCGAATTATTGCTAAAAATGTATCCTTGCGAAACGGTTTGATGTTTGAGAAAGATTTCTTCAGCGACGTTAATGCTGGACTCACACTCACTGCAAGTGCTATAGGCAACAATTGCAATGAGTGTGAGTCCAGCATTACAAGGACTTTATTCTCAAGGCCAAGGCCAAGGACTCGACCCTCAAGGCCAATTCCAATTCCAATTACACGAGCTTCAAAGCCAAGGCCAAGGGCTCAAACCTCAAGGCCAAGACCAAGACCAAGGCCAAGTACTTGACCCTCAAGGCCAAGGCCATGACCAAGCCCATGGCCACGGATTTAAATATCGGTCCTCAGGACTCCTTCCGACCAAGGCCTAACGTCATTGGATTTCCTTTCTTTTCTTATAAACAAATTTTCAGATAATTTAACATTGCCGACCTCTGAATAGGCTACTGCAATGTTTAAAAAGAATACACCATGTTTTTAGGCTCTCCCTCATCCTCTATATGATTGTTCAACCGAAACCCGTGTCTATGTGATGGTAATCCCAGGAATGCCAGAGACATATCTTATTGTTTCCTAGAACAATGGTAAAGGTCACAGCGGGTTCAACTCCCGGCCGATTTAAGTACGTTCTCAAGCCTCTGTCACTAAGCAGTAAAATAAGCTGGTAGTCTGGTACCAGCTGTAAAAGGCTAGGTAGTAAATGCATGTTTGCCTAGCACACTGGCCCCGGTCAGACCAACCTTGGACTGCATCAGGTTGAGGACTGTGGTGGGAGATCAGCCCGCAGTCTTCCATCTGGAAGACGCCAACTACAGTGTACTTCACTTTGTATTCTTGGAACGTAGGATTCTTGAGGGGATAAGTATCCCCACTGCCACCCAATGTGTTTTTGGTTGACGTCGTCCTGCAGCTGCTACTGTAGAAACGCTACGCTGATCTGTTCTCGGTCGTTCTTGTATCGATGCGATTGAGAAGTGCATGGAGATGAGGTGTGTGTGTGTGTGTGCGTGTGTATGTGTGTGTGTTTGTGTGTGGGGGGAAGGGAGTGTTAAGGAGGGAGGGGGAAGCTTTTCGGCCAAAATTCGATTGGATAGAACCGAATCATGATCTGAAAGAATTTAGCAGCTGAGAAAGCTCGAGGTCGCTATTTCCTGTGGACTCGTTAGACTTGCCGGAGGTTTTTGCGAAGTCGCCCCCCCCCCACCGAAGTGCGGATTATTGACGTGGGGCAGGACGGGGCTGACTTAATCCCCCCCCATCCCACCAACCGTTGAATATTGAGAACTGTTGACAGCGCCTATTCACTGTTTATTTGTTTCTCTGTTTCTGCCCGTCTGATTCTATATTTCTGTCTTCTGTCTCTGTCTGTCTCTGACTCTATATTTCTGTCTCTGTCTGTCTCTATAGCTTTCTATCTCTCTCACTGTCTGCCTGTCTCTCGCTCTCTCATTCTTTTTTCTCTCTTTGTCTTCTTATGTCGCTCTCGCTCTTTCTGTCATCTTTCTTTTCCCTCTCTCTCTCTCTCTCTCTCTCTCTCTCTCTCTCTTTCTCTCTTTTTCTCTATCTCAGTATCAATCTCTCTCACAGAAATACACCAAATACAAGAAACATTTACTATCCCTTATTTATTTACATATTTATTTTATTATCTTTATTGATTTTTGATATCTTTACTACTTTATAAACCACAAGATAAAACTGGTCACGCCTCAATTTACGGTGATAATACTATGAATTGAAGTAAGACAATCGTTTTAAAAACCAGTTTGAGAAGCATTGGTCCAATTGGTGTGACGCTTGATTATTTGGGTCAACGGTATAAAGAAATTCCCTGCTATCTGACATCCAGGTATTTGCTCTTGTATAAAAATCTAAAGTTTTCACGTGTTGCTATGCGAGCATTTTTATGATCGGTGCGAGGAGAAGCGACGACACGGATGACGTCAGAGCCTTCAGTTTTGACCATAAAGAAACCTTGTATCATTTCCGCGACAGACATCTGGCGAAATTTTGGTATCGGGCGCGGAAGACAAACCTATTCACGAGGACGCTAAATTATCAAAAAGGCTTATTTTTACTTAGTGGGTCGAAATGATTTAAGGCGCGAAGCAAGCCAGCCTTTCAGGGATTCCATAGGTGTGCCTCCATTGCTGCTGTGCGACCATATATTCAGTGATGTAGTCCTTGGCCTTGATGCCTTGCCTCACGGCTGCCTTGAGGCACTTTACTGCCTTGCCTTGACCAATTTTCCAAATGCCTTGCCTTGCCTTGGAAAAAATGCCTTGAAAAAATACCTCGACTGTGCAAAATGCTGC
>JAQFYQ010001642.1:0-12941 GCA_034694885.1 Buchholzia appendiculata | reverse complement strand
ATTACAATTCATAAATTATATCCAAAATTTATTTTTTAATGATAACAGCCACAAGGTTTTAAAAGTGCTCTGTGTTTAAATCCTGCAGTAAACAGACAATCAACATATCAACACATAAAATAAGTTACTAGTGGCAGTCAAAAATATGAGTATACCCGTTTTCAACAGCATCTAATCTTCATTCCCTGCCGAACCGTTTAGTTTCAATACCAGAATAGTGTACCAATTTCAATAATATTTGGTATACTACATTACACCCGTTATTATTAAATTTTTAAACATGAAATTCAAGGTAGCTTTCTCTTGTAATTTTCAAATCTTTATTTTATTTGCGTGTAAACAAATAAATCACACCATATTAGCAACGAATAAACTGATCTCAATGAACATTTTGTCATGCATAAAATTTCCTATTAAAAATTTCACGCACTTTAAAAGTCACAAATTTAAATCCAACAATATTAGATCATCAACTTGTTTATTTAGTGATGAATTGATGAACTCAGTTTAACATAAATGAGCAAATACAAGTACCGGCAATTAAATGGTTATATGACCTGGTTATAATCTAGGTTATCAGCAATCGGCATCTTATCCATTGGGCATCCAGTCTGCTTTACTTTTGGTAGAGAACATCCAGCTAAACATTCAATAGACTTCATTGATTATAGAAACCAATTTCAACAGCATGGTGACAACAACATATTATGTTTAAAAACAATCAAACTTGCTGAAATATACCGCAAAGTCCGCCTCTCGTATACGTATTACGTACTTGTATGTATAATGTCGATAGCTCGAAGCATGCGATCCATTTAATTTTCAATTGCTTCATTTCCCAGTTTTAACTAAACACTGAAGCGCTATCTGCATCAAGCATTCTGCAATTTGCTATAAAAAATAAATAAAAATTAAATGAATCTTGAGTTCTCAACATACTCATAGTCCGAGTAGGTTGAGGTAACATAACTACGAGAACGTACTACTTTGTCCGCTGGCGATCAGGTCCTGAGGTGTCACCCCAGCAGAGATCAGCAGTGCCAGTGGGAGACGAGACATCACGTCAGAGAAACTCGACCCTGAGGGCTCATCGCGGGTCAGGACGTTGAGAAAGAGAGCCCCGGGGGCACACTCCCCGAAACTATCCTCCGCGTGGCACTGATACCAAACGAGTAAAGATTCATCCATCCATAGGATCTTGACCCAAACTGTGCACAAAAAAGGGCTGAATAACACCACATTTTCCATTTTGAAATTACAACATGTATATGTTTTTTAATGTCACATCCGAAAGTTACAGTGAATATTATTGACATTCAAATGATTAAGTTGCACAAATCAGACATTCTTGGCCATCATAAAACAATCAACACAAATCAAGTATTTACTGAATTTAAGTCTCAAATTACACTATATAACATACAATATTATTTTATTTTTAATCAATTTTTAAACGCAAACTAATTACCAAACGCAAATGCTTAAATTAAACTGATTAATTTAATTACCTCAATTAATCAGTGAAAATCTATTTTATAAAGAATTTATACAGAAAGTCTAGTTCGCTAATGTCTGTTTATTTAATCATGATGCGACTAATAAAAATTCGAAACAGATTTTCTTGTTGTAAACTTTATTGTGTAACAGTTGGATCGTTTTTCTCCTTATCGGATACGTAGTGGACACCGAGTCTGTATTTAATGTGCACCTAATAGTTCTCAGTTGGTACTTAACGAGTACCTAGAAGTTACCTAATAGGTACCTTGTGGGTACCTAGTTGATACCTAGTGACATCTAATGGACAACTAGTGGATAGCTAGTGGATACCTAGTGGGTACCTAGTGTGTACCTTTGATACCTAGTTGGTACCTAGTGGGTACCTAGTGGGTACCTAGTGGATACCTAGTGGGTACCTAGTGGGTTCCTAATGTGTACCTAGTGGATACCTAGTGAGTACCTAGTTGGTACCTAGTTGGTACCTAGTGGGTACCTAGTTGGTACCTAGTTGGTATCTATGGAATACCTTGATGATCCAGTATGCGAGTCCTCCACTCGGCGCGTCCGTAGTGAACGAAGGAAAAGTTGACGATCGGTTGACAGACAAAGTTTCTGTACAACAGTCACAAAGAGCAGAGTCGTTGTAGCTCACACGCACATTGACATTGAAACAGTCTTCATTCACAACCCCAAGCCAATATAACAGTCATTCCAACCCACAGATACAGAACAGCTTTATCATCACCTACAGTCACGTAACAGGGCCACAACTCTCAGTCATATAGGCCTAACAGAGTTATCATCACTCACAGCAGCACAAGTCAATCGAGCTCACAATCAAATGAAACAGTCATTTTCCTTACATAAAATTCTCTAACAAGCTAATTTTTGTGAGCATATTAGGGATTTATGTTTAATCAATTGCAAATTTGAACTTAATTAATACATTAATTATTTGATTTTATAAACTGCAAGAGAATAGGTTACTTAAATAAAGTTGATCAATATATTATAAATAATAAATATTCACTACGTATCTGAATAATCCGAATAATTGCCGAATGAGTGCAGCAGTAAGCATAATATTTATGTACACTGATGATGGAATTATAGAAGTGAGTTTACGCCATTCGGAATACAAAAGCATGTAATGAAAATTGACGTCTAATCGCAAAGTAAGTTTATGGGAAGGACCTTTGGCCACCCACCTGTGCTCATCTGGCCTAGTCGGTCGGTGGTTAAGTCATGCGTAGCAATACTTAAGACAAATAACCATCGCCAGGACCTGTCTTCGGACAGAGCACTATCATCATCATCTCAAAGTAACAGCGGTAAATTACGTTCTGTGCGACAAGCAGAATATTTTCAAGCATTTAGGCAATTCACCGGAAATATGTTAAATGGATATTTGCTGTATCCAGCGGTGAATGTTACAGGAAAGGCGTTTGAACAAACTGAAATAGTGTTCCGGAAGAGCGTACGGTCTTTTAAAAATTAGTTTTTAGTTATTAAGAACATAATTTTATAATCTTGAACTGGTCATTATTTATTTGTTTCCTGGTTAACTTTCATTATTTGAAAGGGCCCATCCCTGGTAGTACCTAAGTCCAGCGCCTGTTCCGATGACGTCATTTGTTGTCTTGTCCCTGTGAAAGCGGAAGAGTAGTGTGTCCCAGGCATTAGTCTGACGGTAGTGTAACACACTATGCCACGTTCCCATCAACTACAGCACCAAACAAATGCAGGATTGCAAGGTTGAATCATCATCATTTTCATCAGGTGACAAGTCTTAATTAAATGTTCATCACACAAAATTATAATACATTTGCTCATGGTCCTGTATTGTATACGTAACATCAATATTTACAAATAAATAAATGAAGCATAATGTAAAGTTCATGTATAGTGTTGAAGTGTTCAGTTGCTGGAAGTGCTACTGCATGCGCTTCCGGTATATCGATAATTGACACGATGCTACATAAAATTTATCACCCCTCAATATATCTATAAAACATTCAGGAAATAAGGTACCGCAAATTCACTCGACTTTGTATCGAAAGGTTCTCCAGGATCGTAACCAAGAGGGGCAAATGGAGCAATGCCCTTTGCAAGTGCCATGCCGTCTTGGTGTCCCTCGTCGGTTTGAATTGTAAAAAAAAATTATTTTAAAATATCATTGTTGTTTCCTTGCTCGTGAAACAAGAGCATCACCGCGCAATGCTGGCGTACCTCCTCTCTCTTTAAGCTGGCTACGGCCCTGGTTACCTTTCCCATGTACATAATTAATACCGTAAAACATTTTACATTAGGCCCAGTGAGCATCAGAAAATCATGCTCACCCGCAGTGTACAAACAGTTACATGACACATACTTCAAGCAGTTTTGGATTAACTAACATTGTTGGCATTATGGAAATATATTCAACCCGCATTTATATAAAAACTAACGAAGGTATTCGGTGACGACCTGTTCTATTGTGAAGTCCTGAACAACAGGGATGAGCGATACTTGAGTTACGATCCTCAGTGGACAAATATCTAAATCAGAATCAACCAAATAGAAAAAGCATTTACAACATATCATGACTATTTAATACAGTGAAGTCAGCCTATCCCAAAAAAAATTGTAGCTTACTGAGATATTTTAATATTTTTTCTGATCATCATCATCGTCATCATAATCGCACGATAACAAACAAATTATTCTGCACAAATTATAATAATTGAAATAAGCAATGTCCAAGACGCTATTATAAGCGACAGTTTTGGCTTCATATTACACAAGTTATCTCATATAATTCATCTAGACGTCAGCTATATCATATCATATAAGTCATCTAGCTATAGCGCGTAGAACGCTAACAACGCCTAGAGCGATTTAAAAGAATAATCTCTGTTTAACTTTAACTACTGTAGCTCATTAATTTCACAAAATTGATCATTATGATCATCATTTGTATGTAATGAACAACTTACCTCCTTGATTAATTGCGGCGTAATCGGTCTGCTGAAAGCACGCTGCCAACCTATTGAACCATTGCGAACTTGCAACGTCGCCAGTTTGAAATGTGTCCGTGCGGGAAAGAACGGAAATAAGTTTGGCCGCAGGGAGACAGGTACCTTGTTCGCCCAGTCCGGCACAAAATTGGATGACAGCAGAGTCGCCGTCCACGTACAGCACTCGTAGCTCAGCTGCAACACACATACAACACAGGACCGTAGACAGGAATTCATTTCGGGGGTTTGGACAAAAAAAATTAACTCAGTTTTTTCTAAATTTTCATTTCGGGAGATTTGATATGAACATACTTTATCTTGCAGAGACATTATTAAATAAAACGATCCAAAAATATCATGAATCTTAAGAATAAAAATTCAATTTGTGTGGGGGTTGAATCCGTAATAAACCCCCTCCCCATTAAATATAGTAAAGTATCAAGATCACAGCTTTCAATGCACAGAGTTGTAGTTGTTGATGTAGAAAAGGAGTTCTTAACATTTACAACCATACAAGCAAGAACTACGTTTTGTTTCACACTAATTAAAAGTATATTGAAGTGTGACCTACATATTAAAAAGACACATAATAGTGACCGCCTGATGATAAGCGACATGTGATATGGTCCAATTCAAAGCGGGAGCAACAGAGCATTTTACTTTCAACGTAAACAGAAAACTCGTTTTCAGCGAAAAAATAGCTGCAATAAAAACGCCATCACCTAAAGTATTCATTCATCAATAATTTCCAGCTAACTCTACATGAGGATCAATTTAATAACAAAATATGTTGCATAACACGTAGGCTTCGTTTGATGTAAGATAATTCAAGTTTCATACATCAGACTGGTGATATCATGAATGATAGCAATTCACCAAATTCACGACAATTTAGACCTGATGGTACAATATGCCAGCATTGCGTACCCTGTACTGATTTAAACGTCCCAGAATGAGTTGCAGTAGTCTAACATTCACTTTAAAATAAACAATTCAATTGGATAAAAATAAATCCAGTAGGTTATTTATGGTTGGTCAAAACCAAGTAGGTTACACATCTAAATCCATACGTATGACCAGCTTAAATTGATTTTGCACTTGCCCATGTGCATTATAGATATTGATTTGTTGTATAAACGAACCGTTTTTATTGAACGCAAAGACGACATTGTACGTTCCACTGGAGGTAGGCGTGGCTAGGAATTTACGAGTACCAATGCAAACTCCTGATCTATGAACAACCAAAACAGCAACAACAATTTAATACAAACATGAACAGCCGAACACCTGTCACATACAACGGACAGACTGGACCGAATGTGTAGACTTTTAGCTTGCCCTTGGGCTCGCCCTTAGACTGGTCCTTAGGGCTTTCCTTTAGATCTAGCCCTTGGAGCCCTTAAAGCTTGACTTCGATGACTTGCCCTTAGGGCCTGCCCCCTGGGCTTGCCCTTAGAGCTTACCCTTAGGACTTGACCTTAGGGTTTGTCCTTGGACATTGCACTATGCACCCCGTCACCAGAAACTTAAGGCACAAGACTGAAGATTTAAGATTGAAGAAGGCAGAAAGGAGGCATTAGAAGGAAACAAGCAAGGTACAAGAGACAGAAGGATAAGGCAAAATCAAAGGATGTAATCAAATAGAGAAGAAGGCATTACAGAGAACAAGAGTAAGCATCTACAACCATATTGTCAAATAAAATACATGCACATGTATTAATAAGAGTGGCGTCATCACCATCATCATTGACGTCAACATTAAGTGATATATATTTCTTAATTGTAGACATTCAATGGTACAATATAGGCCTACTGTAGTTGCTATTAACTCATTGTTTATGTTTAATAATAAGCACAAATAATGCAAGACTTGCATAGCTCCAGTGTAGTGTACGACGAGGGATGTCCGGTTGATGTTCAGACGAGTGAAGTGGATCTGTGGACTATCGTACGGAGTGTGTCCCGCCAGAGTCCCAACGATCGACCACTTTCCCAACAGCTAACACAGAAATCAACACTAACACAGCTAGTAACGAGATCAACACTTTCCTGCCAAGCAACTAACACAGCTATCAACATCCAGTCGCCAACGTAGCTAGGCACCCAGAAGCTAGCAAAGCTTTCAACACCAAGAAGCCAGCATGAAAAGCAGCTGGTAAATGTCAGACTACAAGTCTGACATTTTTTTGACATTCCATGTCAGACTACAAGAATGTTGGATGCGCATTATTTTACGACACTACATTGAAAAGACGTGTACGTCTTTTAATGACTGAAGTTACATGTATGTGTATATCTGTAGTATGCATATACAGCAAACAATCTACAAATAACTTTCTAGGTAAAGCAGCTCAATGAAAAGAAAAGATGAAAAATGGTTCTGCGTACCAGCTCATCGTCGTAGTCTGCTTGAGCGCGCGTTGTGTCAACATTGCACGCAGCCTCCTCGACGTTACCTTGGTAATAAACAATACATATGATTGTATTACATTTCAGAACAACATCAAAGTTATTTCACTTCATTCACTGACATTATTACTCTTTCTTCTAAGTTTCAATCTCATCTAATTTTCAAATGTACGTTTAATTATAGTTTCGATTATAGTAGAAGAGGATATGAACAAATAATCAAACTAAACTAATAGATTGATTTTTGAATAATCTTGAATTGTACATTCCGAATCAAAAGTCATTTTTGAACGATGATTCTGAACAGTGACTTTTGAACGATGACGTTTGAAAGATGACTTCTGATATGAAATGAATAATTGACACTCTGGATTGCACATATTTTTGTATGTAAAGAAATAACAAGACCAAACAATAATCAGAAAGTAAAGAGATAAAAAAGAGCAAATTACTTCTGAAAGGGCAACCCTGAGAACTAAAGCCTACATTAGGTACTGCAAAAATAAATTTAATACTTATATAACAATGCTGATAATGAAGACAGTAGAATTGCTCTACAGCAGAATTCAAACATACCGTTGTCATCGGCTGTAGAGACGCTTGGTAGAGACGGTTCTTGGACTAAGGTTGAGAAGAGTGTTGTATCCTCTCCTGGGTCAGCGCTGAGTGTGTCCTGTGTCGCACTGGACTCAGGGATTCCGTCAGTACTCGGAGTGGAGTCTGAGTCAGGACGGGAAACACCTTCTTCGCTGTCCTACATTTAAATCAGCATATGAATAGAATTTCTCTCTCTCTCTCTATCTATCTCTCTCTCTATCTATCTCTCTCTCTATCTCTCTCTCTCTCTCTCTCTTTATATAATCGCAAGACCTTGCTAACGCCTACCTGTAGGCACAGAGCGATTTCCCTTCCTCTGAGAAAGTTATTCTGCTCTTTTATTCGAAATGCAAGCAGCAGCACAAAAAACAAAGAGAAGAATGATGTTTCAGCATGACTACAGATAGACTTGAGAACTTTACTCGTCAACTGTCCAGTGCTGTCATGCACCATCCCTACGAACCTGTGTCTCCTCGTCTGACACTGAGATCTCGTCCAGGGGCGAAGGAACTTCCTCATCACGTGGTGGAGGTAGAACCGTACCACTGATGACATCTGATGACGTAGATGTTTGAGTGAAGATTTCATCCTGCTCGTCACCTGCCTCCGGTGACGCTATCTCTGAATTACTTGGGTCATCAGTCCCTTGCACAGCAGCTGTGGTACTGTCAGAGAGTTCTTTCACATCATCTTCGTGCTTTGAATCTGTTCAAATCAAAATAATTGATGTTCACAAATTCATATAGTAACATATAATTAGTAATAAATAAAAAATATCTCATGTTAGAATTGAGATCTCTTAATAACAGCTCGGCCGATAGCGCAGTCGTTAAGCACTCGCCTCGTGTGCTAAAGGTCAGGGGTTCAATTCCCGGTCCAGCAGAGTTATCGGTACCAAAATCGTGCAATTTTATGCACGCTCTGTCGCCTCTGTCACCAAGCAGTATAGGTTGGTACTAGGTGTAAAAGGCTAGAAAAGTAAACTGGCGTGTTAACCTAGCACACTAGTCCCGGTTAGGTGAACCTTGCAGTGCTTGCACTACGTCAGGCAGAGGGCTGTGTGGGCAGATCAGCGCCCAGGTAACCTTCCTTGGAAGACGCCAATAACTTTACTTTTTACTTTTTTAATATCAGCTCACACTCCTTCAAAACTGTAAAATTGAGATACGTGGTTCATGCGCCATTATGCAATGAATTAAAACAGTGAACTTTTCAAGGATTTTAATTTTGCGACAGCTGAGCCGCGTCATATCAGCGCCATAATAAATGTAATCTTGGATAGTGACGGACAATAAATAACAAGAGACAATCGAGAAATAACTATTGCCGTGTAGCTACTGTGATTTCCATCTTAGCTTGGATACGTTTGAAATATTTACATAGATATTTACGCATAGAAGTTATATATTTAATTTGTTTATAAATCATTTAATACAGTTGAAAATTATGTAATATTATTCAACTGGTATATTGGTTTTTCAACTAACCGGTGTCAACTTTTTCATCAGGTACGTAGTCAGAATCTGGTGGACAGGTCACTAAAATAGAAAAGCAAAACACGATACCGATCTGCAGCTATGGATAGTCGGATTTAATATAGAGTCTATATCAATCTATCAAAATAGTATCGTCCTCAGCATCAGAATTATCATCATATCAATAATGTGTCGTCTTCTAATAGACGGTTGGCAAAACTTTCATCTGATTCTGCCTGCAGCTGTTATATTTATTTTCTCAAACGTCGTGAGTTCCGTAATTTTTATAATATAATCAAAGCACGTGCACTTTGACTTCGCTCTGGATTCTTTCACAGACACTTTATCTTGTAGAAATAGTAAGTGCATCTTGCCACTGGACCTTCTCAACACATGTCCTGCACATTTCAATGATATCTTTTAAATATATCTTCTCAAATCCCCTTTGAAATTTACAAATGACAACAATATATTTTGCAAAAGTACGTGTATTAAGATAAAATATCAGCTAATTAAACACTGATATAGTAACAGAATAACACAACTAAAAATATTTTTGCATAAAATCAAGCATTAATAGAAGCGAGATATAATATGAGAGATTGATTGATTGATTGATTGATTGCGGGCAATTTATAGAGCGTCATAACATAACCTAAATCATCTCAAGGACGCTGTACAGAGTCACTCAGTTACAAAAAAGTTCAAAGCCGTTAAGATCTAGGACAGAGCACACAGGAAACAGTTGAATATTCGAGCATAGTCAATAGTATAATCTAGAAAGTAGAGAGACAAACAGTTGGAGTGAGTAACATTGGAGCATGTACAAATATGAACGAAGAGCTATAAAAACGAGTACAATGCAGTATGCTTAGTAATAATTGTTATAATTGGTCTTTGCAACTCTCAGGGATTAAAATAAGGGGCCCGGAGGTTGAGCCCCCACCTCGAGAAAATGCTCAATGTATTTCTTTATTTTTGACCATCAAGATACCAAAATATAGTCAGTCCCCCCTCCCCCGCTCCTCTGGTAAACCATTTCTACCACTGGAAACTCCCAGTTATAATAATTAAACGAAGTAATTCCTCACAGCGCCATGCGCATTGTCAGAAATAGTACTTATATGAGTATTATACGAGTGAAATATTTGTAAATAAATCGCCGAAACAAGAGTCTAACCCTCGTAGTGGGCAGTGATTAGCCGTGTTGTTTCAATACAGAGACGGTGTCTGACAATAAACAACACCCGTGGAAGAATGGAACTCGACAACGTTTTGCTTCGACTGATGACGTAAGCAAACTCATGATTGGTCTGGCAGGCCCCGTCATGACGTAACAGCTTACAGCCGTAGATCAGAGCGTAGTCGTAGTTTGTCTCGATTATCCAGAATGCACCTGAAATTACGAATATTACTAATGCTATATAATAGCATCAACAGCAAATCATTTTCTTTACATGTGTTAAAATGGTGCAAGCAGCTTGGTATTACTGTTCAATATTTTCAAATGTTCACTTAGACTGTGTAATAATGGCTTAATTAGGATGGTAGTTAAAGATGTCTTCGTAAGCATTAAATATCTTTTAATTATCTAAACGAATGTCATAATATTTTTATTGTCTGAAGATCATGTATTGAATAAGATATAAGAATTGGCCTTTTTTCCAATGGCGACAAGCAAAGCAACAATACTTTTAACAATATTTCAATCTTTCATATTATTTCAGATTCCTGGACTGTTATTGCAATCTGAATCATACAATTTGTGAAAAAATTTTGCTTCTAATCAAGTAATAATATTTCGTCATGAAACTAATGATGCAACATCTATACACAAGTATGATATTTATGACAGGAAGTGCTAGAATTGTAGAAACAACAATTGGGGTCAAGATATTTGTGGGTTTTGATGAAACCCACAATTAAAGTATTCACAAGCAGCCAAACCTTGTTTAGCTGCTTGCGAAGCCAATTTTGTGATACTTCCATCAAAAAAATTGCGGCTTTTATAGAAAATATTAACCGGGGTTGAAATCGATCTCTTAAGAGGTCGAAAATACTTTGAACTTGGTGTCAGATTTCTACTAAGAGATTCAACCCCCACCCCCAGCCGATTCGAGCCCTGAAAAATTACAAACCTTGGAGAAATGAACTTGGATTATTGTCAGACGCTTGAATGGTAAATTTCGGACTGCCAGGCGAATCTTGCACAGCACTGATCTTCACGGGAGTCGAGCACGCGCCATTTCTACATTAGAATAAACTGAGTCAACTATAGACCAAATAAGGATGGGATCAGCTTTATCATATACGATACAATTACTGTCTACGGAAAAAATTTATGTTTGTTCGTGGATTATGCAAATTGCAGTAGATCAATTGTTGGTGACTTAGGCAAAGGTTAAACTAGCGTGCGAAATGCAGTTTTAACGTGTCATCTTCTACAAGAAGGTTGACTACTATGGATTTCCATCGTTTTCTGTCTCCAGCCGTTCTCTTTACCATCTCATATGTCGTTAGCCGTGTCCAACCTATGATATCATCTTGTGATTAGACAGATAAAGTCTGCATCAAATTCATTGATTAGCAACATGCAAATTATATATATTTATTTCACCATAGCAGAGATATGGTAGCAATACAATGAAATGAGGAACAAGTAACATTATATAAATTAAAACAATCAATCAATTATCAATTCGTATAATTTGAACTATAAAAGGAAATTGAATTTCACTCTTCTAAGACTAGATTCCTCTGCCCGGCTATGTTATACTCGACATTTCTTAGATTCGGCACAAAAATTAGGATTTCTGTGGGAATAGTATAATTAGCGTACAGTTTCCCGATATTCAACAAAGCACCGGTGTCCATGCGAGCGACATCTTCGGGAAAGCTGTGCACCGGATGCGCTCACGGTAGCACTTGGAGCCGCTGAAAAACAGGCGCAGCCCAATCAACACGGGGGTCGAACAAGGGGGTCGTCTCTACTTTTTCGTAATGCTCCAGCCTGCGCGCCAGTTAGGTCCCCTAATAACTGCAGCCACTTCCGGTTTAGAGTAGCAGGCAAGCCGGAGACACGAGACGCAGCACGGAACAGCGTTTCTATTGTACAACGTCGCCGCCACACACACTGTAAACAACCTGTCAGACGCACTGGGCCAACATCGGCGGCACAGTTACAATGTCTGATTATTGATGGTTCCTCAAAATGCAGATGTCCGAAGCGACATCCACAATAAAGTACTGTGATTCAATGATTCAAAATTTTAACCACTAATTCTAACCCAAACTGAAAACGCTCACTGAAGCAGAACATAATCATAACTCTAACTTTAACCATAACGACACTGTTGCATTTATCATAAAACAGGATAATTTTTATTTTGTGGGTTAAAGTTCGGGTTCGGGTTGAGTTATTGAATTGTTGTGTTTCAGCTGAATTTGGGCTAGGTTCAGGATGATCTTATTCATCCTATTCACTAGATCTTAATTTTTGCACAGAGAACATACAAAATAAGTGCCGAGGTACCGGTTCAGACATCAAAATGCTGTTGGTATCATCAATAAGTATGCATTGTAACTATAGGCATTCTGGGGTAGGTGAGACAACTCAATGAACTCTTTTTACCGGCACGTGCAGTAATCGTTACTAATTAATCAACGATTAATTTATCGTATTTAATTACAGCTTACTTGACGCTACTTCATTGTTTGTGCAGTTATTTTGCATCGTTGGTAGTTTATTGGCGCCTTTGTGGAATTGTTTATGTGAAGATCTCCTGTTTCTTGAACCTTCTGTTGAACGATTGTGTGAAATTAAGCTATAGATATTTCTAGAACCAGATTTAAGAGAAGATTGGGCAGAGCACACAGCATTAATGTGGTGGTATATATATAGCTTTATTTCACACAATAGTGTAGCAGAGAAACAATACAACAATAAATCAATCAATAAATTAGTGAC
>JAQFYQ010001641.1:0-12942 GCA_034694885.1 Buchholzia appendiculata | reverse complement strand
ATATATATATATATATATATATATGTCATTTAATTAGGTATTAGTGACAGTAGGCGTTATAAAATTCGCAAGTATTAGTGACACCACAATGTTAACTTTTCAACCATTTGTGACAGGATAAAATATATGGCAGCATTAGTGACACCTGTCACATGTCACTAATGGTTGAAAAATTTAACATTGAACCTGTAACCAATACCTAATTTAGAAACATATTATATATATATATATCACTAGAATTACTGATGGGTCAATCTGAATCCCTCTCTGCTGTTTGGAAGTGCACAGCTTCAACGGTGCATACTGTGTCAAGGTTCCAAACTGGAGAGTTCACTGTTTATGTGATTTTGGCCATACACCCTAGAAGCACTGAGGGGCCAATTTGACCCCAATATGTAAATAAACGTGTTTAAATCATATTTTAGCTTATGTCACATTTTTGCGATTACTGAAACTTGATTGCTGTTGATTGATAAAATACTCTGCATATTTTACCCTTTTTAATTCTTACAGATGTTTGTAGAAAAGGTATTGTTTTCAGGTGATTAGACCACATGTCGTATGCTTCGCATCATTCCACACTTGCTTGACATGCGTGTAATAATTTTATTACAAACAGTCAGCGTTGATAAATAGGTCTGGATGTAATATTCACATAGACGAACAGCTATTTCCAACCAATGTCAGGTGCAAGTGGACATAGTACATCGCTTCAAATCTAGGCAAGTTTGGAATCAAGTTTTGGCTTGCAGTCGATATACAGTCGAAATCCTAAGTCAACGGATTCCCATACCTCGGGAAAGATGAGATTTGTCAATCAGAGCAGCGAATGGCAGATAAAGTTGCGCTGAAGCTTATGGATCCCAATCTGGAAAAGGGTCGCATTGCCATCAAGAACAATTTCCTCACGTCGCTAGGTTTTATCGAAATCGATCAAGTCCGGAAACACCAGCACCGTAAGAACTGTAAATCTCGTTCGACGTGAACTACCGCGGCTATAGTTGATGCAGTGTTATTTAAGTCCTTATTTATTTTTCAGTTTCAGTTTCTATTCTATTCTGAACTGTGAATTTTAAGTTTCTATTCAATTCTAATCTTTTAACATTTTTCAGTTTCAGTTTCAGTTAAAGTCGACTAAATCATTATTTTTCAGTCTTTGGCCATTTCAGTTTCAGTTTCAGTCGGACTTCAATAGCACTGAAAATTGTCTGGACTGCGATTTTTCCGCTTCTATTCTATATCAGTCTTTAAATATTTTTAAGTTTTCAGTTTATTTCAGTTTTAATTTAAATTTGTCTATTCCATTTTAGTCTTTAAAATTGTTTCAAAGGCCATTATTGGTCAAGCTCTATTCTCCTGGAATCGTTCAACTGACCAATGCAGTAACTGAGTGACCATATCCTTATGATTTCATACAGTAAATCATTCATGGCAAAATGGCAAATGGTTGCTTTTTATTACATGCTCGAATTACAAGCTTAAATTACAATCATTAATTCAAGATTACTTTGCATTACATTCCCCACACGCAGATTTATGCCCGACACTGTCATATAAAAATGTTTCCACCCGCTACAAGGTTGCTGACTCATTGTTCAATTCAATGTCAATTCCTAAACCAATTCATGCGACGTCAGGGCAGGATTTCGATTCGGAGAAACAATGCCAACAAAGAATATTTTAGACAATGTACCATTCCTGTATTTTATAGCGTTACGTTTAGTGTTGAAAGCAGCATCGATATCTCGACATTGTCCATCAAAGACTGAAATTAATACTGAAATATATGTTTCAGTTTCTTTTCAGCTATAGTCTTTTAACATTTTTCAGTTTTAGTTTCAGTTAAAGTCGACTGAATCATTATTTTTTCGGTCTTTGGCCATTTCAGTTTCAGTTTCAGTCGACTTAAATAACACTGGTGATGTGACAAAGGAGCGTTTCAGTTCTTTGCTGCTAAAACATGACTGTTACACTCTGACAGTCTACAAGTGCACAAGACAAAAAGTGGTCCCCCTGAGCTCACTACACCAGAGTGTTGGCATCCGTGACCATCCAAAGAAAATCCCAGAGACCGTTGAATTTATAACGCTACAAAATTCGGAGTAGATGTAATTGATCAAATGGCATATATACACACATATATATATATATATATATATATATATATATATATTCATATATATAGAACCAAGGCAGTGTCAAGCCGTTGGCCAGTCCAGATATTCTATAACATCATTGACCTAGCAGGAACAAATACATGGGTCCTTCTCAAGGAAAGGACTGCAAACAACATCGCTCGTAGAAATTTTCGTCCCCAGCTAGAAACGGAGCTGAGTGACCCGTATATTACCGATCACGGTTGACAACAAGTATATAACGGTGATGGGGTTCATGAGGATTACATAGACCCAGTGATGAAGCATAATTATATATATGTGTATATATATATATATATATATATATATATATATATGCATTACATATTGTATTTGTCAAATATTATCTAAATAATTTATTTGTCTTTGTAATGGTATGTAAAAAGCATGTAATGGAAGTTTATGTTAATGGAAGTTAATGAAAGTGTATCATTTTTATAATTTGTAATCAAATTTATCACGCACGGAAAGGGTCCATGAATATAATCTTACGAGTTATGGGTGGGTATAGTGCTCAAGCACTGTACTTGTGGAACGAATGCAGCTTAAATGTTTAATCTGCAGAGAGTGGTTTAGCACCCAGATCAGCCTTGCACATTGCACAAGAATAGTAACTATTAGTTAAACCATCACCACTTTCATAGTTTCCGCCAATGTTCATACAACCCTCCAAAACACTTGCAAAACAGTTGCTCAATTTTGTAAGCGAATGCGCGATCACATTTCTACTTTTTGTTGATTAGTTTGTTGATGACATTGTGCACCTGACAATTGAGCGGCCAGTACATTCATTAAGTATACATTTTAATTTTTCGGCAAACAATTATAATTATATTTATTTCATTCTGTTAAGCGTTATTTCTTTAGACCATGCTTCAAATAGAATTGTGGTGCTTCACATGTGACAAGCACAATGGTTAATTAATCCATTAGCAATTGAATAGTTTCAGTTGTCTATTTTGATCTAGCCGCGGTATTAATTTGTCCAGCATGTTGTTTGACATTCAAATATAAAATGTGATCATTCTCTTTGTACAATGCAGTGTTTTCTCATGATTTCTTTACTCTTGACATTTTGATATTGACTCTATTACATTTGATATTACTCTTGACATTTTTGATATTGACTCTTAGCATTTACTTTATGTTTTGGCATGCTAATATGTTAATATATTACAGTATTTAATCCAACTATGTACATTGTAAAATATAGTGGTCTAAACTTATATGGGCAATTTTCAAAGTGTAGCTACTATTCCTCCACACAGCTGCGCGCATTCCATTTGCTATTGAAAACAATCATGCAAACAATTGGAGTGATTCGAGCTTTTTTAGAGGTCGATAGTTTGTTCACCGTTTTTAGTATTAAGATAAATTGCGCTTGAGTTCCGTGCTCTGACTTTATGGACACCATACTCTTTTCAATGTCATGCATTCAAATACAATGCCAAATTTTAATTATTAAACCATTACAGGAGCTTCAGCATGAGCAAAGCGGTGACATTTCATTGGAATATAATTCTCGTTCGGCTGAAATACTAACCGATATATCTAGTGTAAGGCCAGCTCTTTCGTTGTTTCAAAATCTACCCCAAGGTAAATCGTCTTCACAGCATAGTATCATGCCCTGAAGTTGCTGGAGCTCTGGATAGGGACGATCCAGATCGTGGATTCATGTTTGCCGTTGAATATGGAGCCAGGCCACGGGACATCGCATCACTATCTGGAGGTACCGAATGTATCTGTGTCAGCAGGTGTTCCAAGCCGAAATGGACAGCTGTCCATTTCGGCTTATGCTTGAATGCACTCTTCTTCTCCTCTGGGATGAGAAGCTCCTTACAGATATTGGTGGACCAAATAATAATATTAATCGAATTGCTGTGATCATGACCGGTAACTGAGTTGAGAATCTGCTGGCTGTACCCAAACTATTAATAGTGGTACTGGGGTGGATCAGACCGCAGCTTGCTTAAAATTCCTCGATGACAAAAAAATAGGGATAATATTAATGGTCTCGTTTTTTGACACTACTTCTCCCAACACAGGACTCCCAAGGGTGCATGCATTATCAGCAAGGAGCCTCATCATTATCACCATGAACTAGTGAACACTGGTTGCCGTTACCATGTACTCGACCGTGATTAGCAGAAATGTCTTCACGGCTGTGTCCGGCGCAACAGGAGAATAAGAAGTCGGCATGTTAAAAAAATTCCAGAAGAAATGGCCTTACTTACAGGAGGATTATTCTGCAGATGAGGATGAACTATTTAATATTGATTCTGAAAGATATGATACTGTTCTAAACAATGGCCATCCGCGATCAGCAACCTCAAGTGGATTACCGTGAGGTGCTTCGATTGTGTCTGGTGTTTTTTGGTGGATCTCTCGGTGCATTTGGTGGTGATGTCCAGTCCCGAGAACCCAGAGCGATTCACCATGCACGTTCGATGGCCAAGGCCATTTACGCTTTGAAGATGACTTCATTTAGAAACCAAATATATTTGACGGGATGAGCGAAGAATGGCATCGTGGATGTTTTCCTGTTCGTCGCGCTAATCTTTGGACGTTTCTGGCATGAGGCTCCACTGACTACAATTGGTCCTCTAAATGATGCGCTGATACTGAGCTTATTCAACAATTATTCAAATTTAATCGTCGCAGACGCTGCTTGATTGGATCTCTTTCGTCACCTCGCGTTCTTTTCTGAATCCCTAGTCAGACTCTCAGCAGAGTATATTTCGATGTGAAGATAGCTAAGCCAACCTGCAACTACAAATGACTGATTTTGGCCTGAAAAAATTCGTGCCAATGCCCTTGACTACTGCAAACTAGAGACTCTTGTCACAAAATGAATCTAATTCCTCTTCAAATTGTTGAGCGACATGGGGAAAGAAGAAGCGATACTGTTCTGTCGAAGGATCCGAATGAATGAGAACGAGATGAATTTTGTCAGACGTTGAAGAGGATTGCGCAGCATATTAACCCTAGACGTACCATGTGGGGGTCTGTGAGACCCCCAGCTCAATAGATGTGCGCGTAATTTTTTCTGCATAAAAGTTACATCAAAGTTCTTTCATGTAATTGAGGCCATCTTAGTGCTGACTATATCGTGCATACTCTCTTTCACTTGGAATCAACGGGCTACACAGCATCGATGACTAAAGTAGACTTTGACCCGTTTAGAATTACTTCTCTAGTGAGCGCCAGCTCATGGACAGCTGTAAATTGACAGTGCAGGCTGCTGCTAATTGAATAAACTGCAAGCTGCTGACAGCAGGCAGTTGATAAAAGTTTGATACAAAGATGGCGATTGGCCCTTTAAAAATGGAAACGATATATGGCTTGTGAAAGGCAACCGGCCATAAAGTTGATGGGGGTCAACGTGAGCGTGCGAGTGGGGTATACGGTTTATTTGTTGGGGCATTATTTTGGATTAGCATACGACTGTGTTTTGGGATGCTTTGTTTACAGCTGGACCTAAATTTCAAAAAATAGAAATGTCAAAATTGGGGGTGGGGGTGGGGGTAACAGGGGATGGGTGAAGTAGGCATGAAAAGCTAGTGTTTAATGATCGGAATGGGGTGAGGTACAATTGGTAAAATTTTGGTGCAAAGATGACGAGTGGGCCCTTTGAAAATGGAAACGACAGATGACTGGTAAAAGCATCCGGCCATAAAGTGGGCGGGGTGGGAGAAGATGGGAGGTGGTGTAGATGGTTTGTTTGATGGGGAATCGCGAGAGCGTTAGTACTCGAACGTTTCAAATTATTTAGTTGCAATAGGGCCTATATATTAGAAATTTATACATTTGTGATTTTTTTTAGAATTTTTAAAATTGGGGGGGGGGGGGTGACATGGAGGGGAGGGGGCGGGAGAGAAACAATTAGATCAGTGATCAGGATGGAGTGGAGTGCAGTTTGTTTGAGTTTTTGCAAATACAGAGACCATAAGCCTTCAAATATAAAAACGACGATATATGACTTGTGAATATGGAATATGTAATTAGAACTACTTATTTAATTTCTTATAAATTTCAAAATTCGGGGAGTTGGGTGACTTGGGGGTGGGTCATGCGGCGGGGAGAAACAATTCATCAGTGATCAGGATGGGATGAGTTGCAATTGGTATGAGGCTGGTGTAAAGATGGCGTCACTATCCCTTCAAAAATGAAAAATATAATTATATGGCTTGTGAATGGCATCCGGCCATAAGTGAGTGTGGGATAGGATAGGAGGTGGAGTAGATGGTTTCTTTGTTGGGAAATAGTGAGAAGGTTAGTCCTCGAATGTGTTGGGATGATTTGGTTGTAGTTATAAATAAATGTTTAATTTTTTAATTTTAAAAATTGGGGGGGGGGGAAGACTGGGGATGGAGAGTTGGTGGGGAGAAAAAAATGTTAATCAATGATCAAGATAGCGTAGGGTGCAGTTAGTATACATTTTTTTAATACTCCAAAATGTTTACCACAAATTTTAATTTTTTAGAAGTATCTGACGCCTGGGGAACACCTTTGGCAAAAAGTATTAGGCAGTCAATGAGTACTTGACCTGTGGTATAGAGTAGCCTCCACGCCAGATGGCTGCTTAGATTGAAGTGGCTGATGACATTGAAGCACCTGCTACAAAGCGTCAATGCCACAGGTGTCCGCGTAGCATCGAGAGAAAAATACTACAAAGGTGTGAAAAATGCAAGCTGACTGACCAATGCCTGTAAAGGGGTCATTCAATTATGACGTCACGCAGGGGGGTCGTTGAAGTGTGACAATTTGTGACAAGGGGGAGGGGAGTTAGCCTGACGTGACGTGACGCATGAAAAAAAATCTGAGATTTTTGATTTTTTTTAGTGATTTACGATTTTTCTGGATTTTTGTAAAATTTTCTATTTTTTTATCGCAGCCACCCCCCACCCCCCCCGCTCGTCAGAAATTTTTCGCGCAGAGCGGGGGTTGAGATTTGTGACGTCATTATTTAGGGGGGGGGCGTATCGCGAGGTGTGACAGAGCGTGACAAGGGGAGGGGGTCAAAACTGCTGAAAAATGCGTGACGTCATATTTGAATGGCCCATAGAACATTTTGTCATCCTTAAATTCCAAGATTTAAAACATTTTTTCTCCTTTACTTTAGTTTAGCGTAGAGCTTATAGAACATGTTTCCATCCTTAAATTCCAACATTTGAAACATTTGTTCATGTTTTTTGAACACGTAGGCTACCTGTTGATTTTTTCTCATTAGTGCACTAAACTGGAGTAGAACCGTGAAATGCGTAGCATTACGTTTGAGCTACTTTACACCGATATTTTAAAAATGTAAACACATTCAATGTAAAATATAGAATGAAATGTCAAATGTAAAATGTCAAATTTAACATTTAAATTAAATGCAATGTTATAAAAAAAAGTAAAGCTATTTAAAATGGAATTTATGTACAACACAAAAATATTTCACAAAAATAACAATTGTAAACTGTTGCTATGGAAACATCAAATCCAAATTGTTACTATTTCTAACCGCTGTGCAGATAATTTTGATGTACGCTTTCAATTTTGCATTCAGTAACAGTAAACAACTTGGATCTCAGTATCAGGATCAGGCACAGACTTGATTGGATAATTCAAATACAGATATTCATAAACTGCACTCATCGGGATCGAGGAGAGCGGCAAGTTTCTAAAGTACTAATAGCTGGCTTCACCAAGCCGCGACCCCTTCTTTTTCGTGACCTCTTTTGATGGCCTCTTCCATGGCTTGGGACTCACGCAGCAGGTCTACCGTCTTACAAGGAGATCTCACGGTCTCACCCAGGTGGAGTTGGTCTGCTGCATTAATTTGGTCTGAGTTTGATTTTTATTTTTATTGTGTGCTTAATATATTGATCGCCAGAACAGCCCCATGTTATTAATTAAATTATCCCATGTTGTTATAAAAAATAAATTGCACAGACGAATTATAATTTGCCGCTGTACTGAAGACTGATGAAATTCCAATGTTTATTTTCGACCGTTTTGCTTTAATTATTCAAGAATGAATTTGATAAAAAAGTATAACGAATTAACGGTTACTCAATTTCGCGTAAGAAAGCATTCTTACGCGAAATTTATCAACGGAAACCAAATTACGAAACTGATGTTCTGACTTCTGAATTTGGAAACAATAAATTGCTTTTACGTTCCGGTGTCCGGCGAACAATAGCTTATTGTTAATAACTTTCAAGATTTTGTAAATTAATATTATATATATATTTTTTTTAATATAAATTCGGTCCTGGGATGGGGGTATGGGAGATTAGGATCAGGGTTTAATGGGGAACTTAGGATTACGATTGGTTGATGAATTTGAGGTTAGGGTTTGATGGGGGAACTTTGGAAATTGATTGAATTTGGAGTAGTTTTAAATTTTGGAGTTTAAGGCTGGCTAAATGTTCGGTTCTCCTTTATTTTAGTAATTAATAGTACACAGCATGGAAACTGATAAGGTTAAGGTAGAGTTAGGGTTGGGGGTTTTAAGTCGGGTTTTTGTTGGGGTTGTGGTTTTAGCTATAACATTTTTAATCCTTAAATTCCACATTTTAAAGCATTTTTTCATGAATTCTTTTGGACACGTACCCCTTTCTGTTGATTTTTTCCTCATTAGTGTACTAACGTAAAGGAGAGCCAAATGTTCTTTAAGTCCTACCCTAATTCTAACCCGAACCAAAACCTGACATAACCCTAACACCAACCCTTTGGGTGACTTAGCGGTTTAGGGTAGACATTGGTCAAGTCGAGCCAGAACTTGCTGGTACTGAGCCATTTTGATAGATATTGATCTTGTCTCTCTGTTATGTAGATTAACGCAAGTTACTTGCAACGGCTGCTACTTCATCAAACATTACTGTGCGTAGTTGGATGGAATACAAACATTATTGTGCGTAGTTGGATGGAATCTGTGATGCTGTTAGTAACGTCTCAGTTCTGAGGATTGTCTCAACAGGAAGTCGTATGCGAGGCACAGCAACGAATGCTGCATACGTACAAGCATACATGTATGCACAATTGCAAAAATCTTATTTAAAGATTGACTGATTGTTTGAATATTTTATTTGTGATAATTATGCAAGCTCGGGTCACCTGTAGAAAGTATGTTTTTTACTCTGTCTCAAGGCTCGTTCATTTGATCAATTTTTGCTACAGCTGCTATTTTATATTGTATAAAATCATGAAGCATTTAAATGTTATAGCACTGTAGGTGCTTAACAGTTTATTTGCAGTGAGTCGGCACTGGTTTTCATTAACTGAATTATTTAAATCTGCAATTAATTAATAAGCAAAGTTTCACAATTGTACGAGTGAATTTTTCAAAGTTCTATGAAATTGAAAATTTTACTAGTGCTACTAGTAATATTAATAGTACTTAGGTAATAATTCTAAATTGTTTTAGTTCCATTGTTGTTTTTCTAGTTGTAGAATACATAGTGAAGAGTTTATTTTGTTTTCTTTAAACTGACTCTAATCCAGGCTCGTAGAGTCTGGTGGCCTGTTCTGTTGCTCTGATATTAATGATTAAATACAATGTTGTTGAAATAAATAATAATAATAGTAATAAATTATCAGATAATACCATATTATTTGACTTACTTGTAATTAGAACTTAATTTATTGATGGGCAGATTTGTAATGGAGGGCACAAAGATATCGCTAACGAGGTATTAAAAATCAGTTATTTATTATACAGCTCGTCCAAGTATGTCTAATCTATAGTTGGATCAGTGGCCAGTGTCAATGACGAAACATTCTTAATACGGTACAAATTTTATTAGTTTATTTTTTTAAGTAATCCAGTTAATTGTATATAATTATTACATTTGTTTGCAATTGCTAGTTAAGTAGTTTATTGTTGAAGGTTGTTGCTTGAATCACTCCTAATTAGTAATTAGTTGCCATCTGTGTACGACTACATTTGTTGGTATAGAATGCTGTCTGGAATGTCAAATTGTAGATATGACAACTTAGCAAAGAATGCTGTCGAGGAAATCCACGTACGACCGGTGTAATGAGAAAGATCTGACGGAGAAGCTGAAGCGAGCCGTGACGACTGGTGATGTGAAGACTGCCAAGAGACTGCTCAAGGGCGGCGTCAATGTCAACGCTACATTCTGGGTGAGATGTGAAAGCTTGCTTGCTTTGATTGTAGTCTGACTGTACTGTCTGACAGTACCATGCAAGTTATATGATGATTTTTGTAATGTGCTTCCTCAGGATCTTCATTATCATCCCAGTGCCTGCAGATTTTGCATTCAACTTGAAAATCTTCTTTTTCGCAATCGTGCATATTATTAATTATAATTGGGTGTTAGGTGTATTTTCCAGGCACTTCCATTGAAATGATTTCACTTGATAATGAAATTTATTATAGATCTGCCTTGGACTCAGAGACTGGATAGATATGTAGCAGGTGATTACAACCTTGTGATGTTGTGTAGTGTTAAGTATGCAATCACTGTTCACTTCTTGGATAGCTTGAGTTTTTATCTTCTTCAAATGTAATTTCAAGACTACTTCTTTGTTTATTTAATTTGCTTTGTTGAAATGTTAAATAATCTAAATGCTTACGCGATTTTTAATATTTTATTTTAAAAAATTATCAGAAATGTAGGCCTATAGAAGCTCTGGCCAATTAATTAAGATTTCAGATTTACAAACATCCACCTTGCTCAATTAATGCAAAGCTTCTTTGATTAGTATGTATTGACATATCTGCACTAAATTTGTTGCAGGTCATTGATTTCTAAATCTATTTTGTGAACCAGTTGACAAGTCAGACACCATTATTTTGTAATAAAGTTTGGTTTAAATTTTGCCTTCCTACAGTAAAGATAGTCTTCGTGTGAAATTAATGATTGTCATGTGACCATGGTATGACTGTGTTCTAGTTGATCTAAACTGACTTGTGCATTAGCTCTTTGTGATATGAGTTGGCAATATATACTGTGCATTGCTCTGCACTGAAGTCGTCTATTTCACGGTGCTGCAGTTTCTTACCGTGTTCATGTTCATGCACATTGTGTTTACACACGGTCGTGCATGTCTCTGTTTTGTCTGTATGATCAGTTCTAGATGCACTGCCGTGTGTTATTTCTTGTTCAGTTGTAGTGACTTGTTATTAACTTTCTCAGAGGAAGAGAAATCACCCCATTTCTGATTCAGATTCTCATCAGCAATTTCATGCGGTCATAAAGATGCAGCCATGGTGATCCGTCTGGGTCATTAGGCCTACTTTATAGTCTGTGATCTGTGCTGAAGCTTTCATTCTGCTGAAGTGAATAGTCGAGTAAAAATGGCTGATTATGGTGATGATGTATTTTATTATGTGATTGCATGGTGAGCAGAATGCTTCTGTGCTTGATTGTATCTCTGTATGTATGCTTACTTGTATGCTTCTATGCTTGGTTATATCCCTATATGTATGCCTACTCGTATGCTTCTATGGTTATGTCCCTGTATGCTAACTCGTATGTTTGTATGTTCAGTATGCAGGCAGCCTGCTTCACGAGGCCGTCAGTGGTGGCTATGTAGAGATCACAAGGATGCTGATCGAAGCCAAGGCTGATGTCAATGCACAGAGCAAGGTCAGTGAGCTTCAACAATCTCTACAAACTACAGCTCTGTACTTATACTATGTGCTTCAAATTGCAATTAGAACGAATTTTTGTTTAAAAATGGAAACTGTAACTTCACTGTGCACCCAATTTGCACCACTCCGATTCTCAAGGACCTGCACTGGCTACCCATCAAGCACAGAATCACGTTGTGCTAATCACGCACAAGGTTCTCCATGAACAGCAGCCTCACGGAACTCGCTGTCAGATACCAACCGACACGCGCACTCCGGTCAGCCTTGATGTGTCGGGTGGCCTATCATTATTCTTGCCAAACATTAAGAAATGCTTCCGGGCCTTCAGTGAAGCCTCACATGAGGTCTGGAACTCGCTTCCAGTCAAGACAAGGAATACAGCACATCTGAGAACTTTTAAATCTAACCTAAAGACTTATTTATGCGGTGTAGTGTATCGTGTGTAACTTGTTCTTCGCCACCGATTGTTACGGCATGTAGCGGCGCAGCGAAGGAAATGCTACATACATACAGACAATGACTAGCAGATGTCCTGATGCTAACGAGTATTTGTGGTAACATTATGACGAGGAGGCTTGCACTGGTATCGTCTACAATCTCTACGTTATCATTATGTATTCTGTTGGAATTTGTGTTCAATGTGCTATGTAAAGAGGAAGTCTTTAGTTTGACATGCAGGTAGCAGGTGCACAGATCATGTACAGTATTTGTGCATGCTGTGTTTCCTGTTGTGTTCTGTTGTATGCATATTGGTGTATTCGTATTCATGTATTGGTGTGTTGGTATTCCACACGTTTGTATGGTGTGCGTATGTAATCTATGTATTTAATATATTTAATTAGTATGTTCATATTTGTATAGTAGCATGGCTACAATCTATCTATTGAAATATTATGCGTGTATGCTGTTTGCACAGTTTTAATCTTAAGTGCATTCTTACTCAAGCCATGTCTACTGTGTGCTTGTGTGTATGTATGCGCAGGATCATCGCATGCCACTTCACATCGCTTGCCGTACTGGTCAGCAAGAAATGGTCGATCTGCTGCTAGACTCCAACGCTAGAATCAACGCTCCAACTAATGTATGTGTCACATGTCTAATGTATGCAGTGATGTAGTCAAGGCATTTTTCTCAAGGCCAAGGCAAGGCCAAGGCATTATTAGAAAAGCCTTGGCAAGG
>JAQFYQ010001640.1:0-12943 GCA_034694885.1 Buchholzia appendiculata | reverse complement strand
ACCCCCCCCCCGCTCGTCAGAAAATGTTGGGCCCCCCCTACTTATTTTGAAGTAATTCGAGCACTGGAAAGGGGTAGGGTGTCAAAGGAAAGGGGTAGGGTGTCATGACCAGAAATGGAAAGGAGTAGGATGTCGTGAACTGGAAGGAAAAGGAGTAGAGTGTCATATACAACGAAGGGAATGGAGTATGATGTCATGTACAATGGTGGGGAAGGGATAGGGTGTGATGAAGAAAGGAAGGAAAAGGGTAGGATGTCATATACAAGGGAGGGAAAGGGGTAGAGTGTCATGAACTTGGGAGGGGAAGAGGTAAGGTGTCATGAACAAGGGAGATGAAGGGATAGGAAGTCATGGACAATGGAGGGAAAGGAGTAGAATGTCATGTACAAGGGAGATGAAGGGAGTAAGGTGTCATGTACAATGGAAGGAAATGGGTAGGGTGTCATGGACCCTTGTCCATGACACCCTACCCTTGAAGGGAAGTCATAGACAATTAATGAAGAAAAGTAGCAAGTCATAAAAGTGCGATTTGAGAGGAAAAGAATTATTTGGGTGGTGTAGCACCAGAGTATGGGACAGAAATGCAAGGTTATGAGCATTATGCCAGATTACAAGAAAATGGATTAGGATTGCATTTACCTGAAAGATATGATTTAGATTTAATTCCATGGAGAGGGTTAGTGTATGTAGTACACATATTAGACGGGCCGATTGAGCAGTTGACGACTGGTCAATGTATGGCTAGTACATGAAATTTGAAGTATAAATGTTTGATTTATTTTTTCAGATGGCCCAGTATCAAAGCGTTATGCAACGGCCGTTTACCGTTATGGGCAGGTTAGTAAGCTGATGGTTATTATATTTGTATTTATGGACACTTTAATAGAATGGCTTTGATAAAACGTGTTTCAAAGTTTTAAATTTTTTTTGCGGAATAGATGATGTAATAACTTCCATGCAATTCTTATGCAAGTTTAATAACTACATGAACCTTTTAAGTTAAATGAACTATTATTTTCTGGGTCGATTTATTTCCTGTGAGGTTGTTCGTTTACTACATCAGATACAAAAGCTTGACTTGACTGTTTGTTAACAAATTGCTGTCGTTAATATTAAATATGACTGCCATTACATTTTATGTATTTTAACATGGATTGTGTACTGACTGTCACTTGCTGACGTGACGTTGAACCATTCAACAACTGAAAGGAAAATGCTACTCTAGGTTTGCACTGGTTGATTTGCTTTGCAGTCTTCCAAGCAAGTATCTGATTGTTCTGGTTTTTTGTACTCAGTGCTTTGTGATCTTCTCTAATTTCTGAGAGTTGTCTGATCATACAGGGAGTTTTTTGTTAGCAGTGCAACATGCATAAATCATCATCATCTTGAATCATCATCATCATCATTGTCATCAACATTTAGCATCAGTTTTCCTTGTCAGAAATTACAGCATGAAGTAGTTGATTGTTGTTGTTGTATTGATTGTAGCATGCAGATCACAGAACAAGTGTGGACAAAGCTTGGCACGTAAGTCGCTCTTTCTTCTTTATCATATATACTTTCTTTTGCATTTATGGTATGCACAAAGAATTCAAACTGTACATGTAATGTTTATTGCACACATTGCAGAATGAATACTTCTGTATATAAAATTAAGCCATTTTAATATAGTTGTATTTTTTAGCTTTAGTAAGTAAATTACAAGTTTTATTAATTACAGAAATATCTTGATTATAAAACTTTAGGCACTAAAGCAGTGAAATCGTATTATTTGTCATTACCCTCGTAAATATCTTAAAGAATAACAGTGTACATATAGCTTACTGTCTCTTATCTGTTTCTGCTTGTTAGTTCATCTTTATTCTGTTCTTGTATGACATGTTTGTTGTATATTTAGTGTAAGCATTGCTGAGTGATAGCTCACTGATGTATAAGCTATTTATGGTATATGTTGTATGCACGCTGGTAGGATCTATGTGGGAAGTATCAACTTTGATGTACGTGAAGACACAGTCAAGCAGGCATTCCAACCGTTCGGTCCCATCAAGAACGTCAGTCTGTCGTGGGACGCAATCGCAAACAAACACAAGGGATTTGCATTTGTGGAATACGACGTACCTGAAGCCGCTACTTTAGCTCTTGATCAGATGAACGGCGTCATGCTTGGTGGAAGAAATGTCAAGGTTAGCTGTTACACATACTCTATGTTTATCTGTCGTCTAGAATTGCTTTCAGATGTCTTAGCTCATTTAATACAACGTCGTACTATGTGTATGTAATATGTGTATTTCAGTAAGTTAGGATTCTTACAGTTCTGATGGATCGGTTTGTGATGTATTGTACATGCTGCTGGTGTCTGTACTGTACTCTGATTTGTACTTGATTAGGTTGGTCGGCCTAGCAATATGCCGCAAGCTCAACCTATAATAGAGAAATTGATGGAAGAAGCTAAGCCGTACAATCGCATATACATCGCATCGATTCATCCGGATCTCGGAGAAACAGACATACAAAGGTATGTGTTTATTAAATAGTATTATTGTGATCCCAGTATAATTTATTTTAATGATCTGTCGGCCAATCTTTGGTCACATTTTGTTAATTATTATTTCATTGCTTTGTGTATCATGGTATTCTGTATTATTGTGATGTAATGTATGGTATCTGCTACAAAGTTTCAGGTTTTATTTAACTTGAGAGGTGATGTTTTGGACAGCTCCGCAATATCTATCTATATATAATGACCTCATGTAATGTTTGACTTCAGTTCGAAGCTGTAAGATGGAGAGGAGTAATCCATGATTTGTAAGAGTAAAACAAGACCTATCAGTTAGTGGTGATTCCCGCAAGGTGTCGGTTAAGAACTTTAAGTTGATGCACTTCATTGTAACAATAGGTAGTGTGATAGTAGATTGTGCAGCAGGGCCGGGAGTGTGATAGTAGACTTTGTGCAGCAGGGTTGGGAGTGTGATAGTAGACTTTGTGCAGCAGGGTTGGGAGTGTGATAGTAGATTGTGCAGCAGGGTTGGGAGTGTGATAGTAGATTGTGCAGCAGGGCTGAGAGTGTGATAGTAGATTGTGCAGCAGGGCTGGGAGTGTGATAGTAGATGGACTTTATCAGCTAAAGAACTACTCATTCAGCTTGACTGCTGTGATGACCCTGTGATAATAAATCGGTAAAATTAACCTTAAAAATCTGCTATCTTTAGAATAAGTTGACAAGTCAAACTTCTGAAGTGATATTGTGAATATATATTTACTGAATCTCGGTTATCTTCGCTCTGTATGTTTCAATGTGTCTGTGTGACGCAGCGTGTTCGAAGCATTCGGCACGATTAGGTCTTGTCGACTAGCGGCTGACATGATCCGGCCTGGTAAGCATCGAGGCTACGGGTTCATTGAGTATGAGACGCCTCAAGCTGCGATTGATGCCGTTGCTTCCATGAATCTCTTCAACCTCGGTGGACAGTATCTCCGTGTCGGAAAGGTAAGTCTTTCTTGTGCAACAAACTTTCTCACATTTGACGAACTGTCGTGAACTTTATTGCAGCTATTCATCAGTGCATTCATTTCAGTTGAAGCTCATATGATGACATCTATGAAATCATCGTTTTTATATGATTGTTCAATGTTCATGTTGTTAGACGTCATAAGGGTGCTAACATTGGGATAGTTTTTGAGATTCATTGATTGTGAGGCTGAATAACACACATTTTGATCACTTTTGAATGAGCTCGATTAATTTTTGGTGTTTAATATTTTATGCAATTTTTCCAGATTAACTCTAACATCTATAGTCTATTAAAATGTATTATCCCACTATGTTAATGCATGACCTAACTTGCCTGATGGCCTTGAAGTAATGCTCAACATCAATAGGCTAAAGTGTGATCTCCTTATGCTTCACTGGGCTAATGTATGACCTCAATAAGCTAATGCAGGCCACACAGGGCTAATGGCTGGCTTCACTAGTCTAATGTATGACCTCAATAAGCTAATTCTGACCACACTGGGCTAATGGCTGGATTCACTAGGCTAATGTATGACCTCAATAAGCTAATTCTGACTACACTGGGCTAATGGCTGGATTCACTAGGCAAATACACTTGCTCACCTGTGTAATGGATGATCGAGACTGAGTTTGCCGCATGTTATGATTTGCAACCAGATATGTGTTATCTAATATTAACTGCATTTCTTATTTTATGTAGTATTTAGGTTTAATCTTTGCAGTATATTGTATTATAACCAGTGCTCAAATTAGGAAAAAAGCAGTGGGGGAAAGTATTTAAAACTAAACATCAGTGGGGGGGAAGGTACCTAAAACTGAACATCAGTGGGGGGGAAAGTACCTAAAACTGAACATCAGTGGGGGGACAGTATGTACCAGTGGGGGGGAAATCCCCCCATCCCCCCCCGGTAATTCGAGCACTGATTATAACTAGTTTATAACCGATTTAAGTAGAATGACGAATAAATCATTAAAATAAATAATAGTTATTGCTGTCTATTGTAGGCGGTCACGCCACCGAACACTCAGCAGGTTCCAAGCTTTCCAACGCCAATGCCTACAGCTGCTGCCGTTGCTGCTGCAGCTGTTACAGCTAAGATCACAGCCATGGATGCAGTCGTTAGTTTTACTCACTATTCCTATTCACTATTATTATTGTCAACCATTGTTGAATTGTATTATTCTGTCAGTAAAACTGTATGTCGAACTTGTTGGTAAATACATCAGTAATCGTAATTATTTGAGAACAAAGTTATGGAACAGTGATGTTGAACAATCTTGTAAAAAATTGATGTTTATGTGAATGTTGTGATTAAGAATGCTGCGTGATACCTAATAATTGCTTGAAAGTTAGCTTTATTCATCAATTCGAACACATGCAGTGATAAGTTCAGGTTGATATTGAGCTTCAATATTCCAAGTTGTATGAAGCTTATCTAAATATGAAAAGATAGTTGAAGATAATTTGGTTTCATTATAAATACTGTTTTACATCAATGCTTATAGTTTTTCTCTTATTTATAACTTTTATGTATGTTTCTCCTCGGTACAGCTGTCTGTAGTACAAATGAGTGAGTTGTTGTTTCTAGTATGTAGGATGTTGACTAAGCATGTATTTATTGAATGTAGATCCCTGGTTCTGGAGTAGGACCTCCAGGTCTAGCTCTTCCACAGCTTGCTACATCTCCTACACTATCTGTCGGTGCTCCCGGTGTTGTCATACCTCAACTTTCTGCTCCTTCGTCGTACTCTCCCTCTGGTATGTACCTACTTTTACTTTGTCTTACTCTCCCTCAGGTATGTACCTACTTTTACTTTGTCCTACTCTCCCTCTGGTATGTACCTACTTTTACTTTGTCTTACTCTCCCTCCGGTATGTACCTACTTTTACTTTGTCTTACTCTCCCTCCTGTATGTACCTACTTTTACTTTGTCTTACTCTCCCTCCGGCGGTATGTACCTACTTGTACTTTGTCCTACTCTCCCTCCGGTATGTACCTACTTTTACTGCTGTATTCTGCACAGATCTTCTATCAGTTCTATTGTAATGTCGACATTACTGGGCACGTTATTTATTCTGAAATTATGTTTATTTGTAAATTAAATGTAATGTTAATACTTGGATCCAAAGGCATTGTAATAAAAAGACAGAGAACGCAACGAGATTAACATGGAAACTAGGTCAGTCAATAATACATGCTTACTATTGGTCAGACCTGACCTAAATCTCATCAATACTAGGCCAGGCAATAATACGTATTTACTATTGGTCGATGACACTGGACCTGACCTAGATCAACACGCCAAAGTGGGATGGGCTGTTTCTCCTATGTCAGCCGTTATTTTATTGCGTTCTCCGTCTTCTTATTATAAAAGTCTTTGCTTTGATCATTCTTATTTAAAATTAGGCTTTTATATGTTTGACAATATGTTTTATATGTAATATTGTACATTTGGTATGTAGTAAGTAGCTTTGAAATGTGTTGCAGTATTTGACATCATAGCTGATGTGTGTCTATTTTGCAGGACGACTAGGTGCCATGGCTCCTGGCTTTGCTCCTCCCTCCCTAGTCCTACCTGGCATGGCTGCCCCAGGACTGTCTGACGCACAGAAGCGTCAAGTCGATGAAGACGCAAGCATGAGCTTAGCATCACAGGAGAACATGCAGATCAGCGGCACACAAGCGCGGCACATGGTCATGCAGAAACTCATGCGCGCCTCGGAGGTTGGTTCACTTGACCTACAAAAAATACTGATGTGTTGTATAACATGAATTATGCTTGCCAATAAGTTTACAGATTACTCGTACGTTCCTTTACGGCCGAACTGTTAATGACGTCAGATCAATTAGCTTGCGGTTCAAACTGGCCAAAGTTCAACTCCACGACTGTATTAGCAATAAAATCTCACATAACCCCGAAACGAACAGTCTTTGCAACGATACCGAGGCCACCGTGGCTAATAAGAAATGTATGGACTCGAACTTGCCGACTGAATACCAATTGAAAGGTATTCCAGACAAAGTTGGGGTGCACGATGAATAAATCACTTGGAGAACAAAGGGTGGTGAGTGAACCAAAGACTCTTCAGAGTTTCTCTCAAATTGTTGTATAACATGCAGATTTTTATCTAAAATTTGTAATGTTAAGATTGTCTAAAAATAATTAGATTACTATTGGATGCTCAGATTTTATTTTGTGTATCTCTACTACATGCAATCATCATCATTTTGCCAAAAATTGTATTTGCTGGCCAACAAAAAAATTTATTTTAGAGGAATTCAGCCATCTAAAAGTAGTATTATTAGTAGTTTTGACGGATGTTCTAATCCATGATAATTATTGTGTGTGCATATTTAGTCACGAGTGATGGTGTTGAGGAACATGGTTGGACCCCAGGATGTAGACGAGGATCTGGAGAGCGAAGTGATCG
Source organism: Buchholzia appendiculata (assembly GCA_034694885.1). NCBI lineage: Eukaryota > Metazoa > Annelida > Clitellata > Enchytraeida > Enchytraeidae > Buchholzia > Buchholzia appendiculata. The sequence goes on along the minus strand of JAQFYQ010001640.1, from coordinate 5,999 downwards.
ACGAGTGTTCTACGTACGGAAATGTCAACCGAGTCGTCATCTACCAGGAGAAGCAGAGCGAAGATGAAGATGCTGAAGTTGTCGTCAAAATCTTTGTTGAATTCAAAGAGCCGTCTGGTAAATATATATATTTTCTAGCAAGTCGTTATTTTTAACAGTTGTCAGAATCAGGGGCACTCTAACTGCATTTATTGCTGATACAGTTAAAGACGTTTCAATTGACTGACCAATCAGGTGACGTGTGTTCGGATGAACTATTGACTGACCAATCAGGTGACGTGTGTTCGAATGAACCATTGACTGACCAATCAGGTGACGTGTGTTCGGATGAACTATTGACTGACTTATCAGGTGACGTGTGTTCGGATGAACTATTGACTGACCAATCGGGTGGCGTGTGTTCGGATGAACCATTGACTGACCAATCAGGTGGCGTGTATTCGCATGAACTATTAGGTAGATAGAGTTTTTAAAAAATTGGGGTTTAAAGAAGGGACTTGCCAACAGTTTGTTTTAATATAATTTTTAAAATAATGATTTCAGTTGTAATGTACTGTACTTGCTTAATAAATAAGAGTGTTTTATAGTGTTGAGTGTCTCGATGCATCTATGGTCCAGGGGTTTCGTGCTTTGTGTTAAAGTCTGGCTGTCCCAGGTTCAAATCCCTGTGCAGTCAGTGATTTTGAATGTGACCCAGCATTCTGGACAACGTAAAAATGTGGAAATTCACAGCAGCTCTGGTATTGTTCGTTATTTGTGTAGAAATATAACGGAATAAAATCTGTTCTTCATATGCCAGGGCCAGTGGCATTACTGTTTGGGACAGTGCAGCCGTGTTCATTCATTCATTGTATGACTTGTTAGTACTCGACTTGTTGTTAAAGCTGAGTTGCTCATATATTTGTGTATAAATTATTTATTTACAGAGCTGGATAAAGCAACAAAGGCTTTGGATGGAAGATTCTTTGCTGGCCGACAGATACGAGCGCAAGCATTCGATCAAGCCATGTTCGACTCTAACGACTTATCTGGATGAAGTGTTGATTACTTGACAGTTATTCTTTGTGTCTAAAGAAGCAAGTTTTGAATGAACAATATCTTCAGGATTGTTTTTATGGGGCGCCATGTCAGAAGAGATTTGCTCATTTTATGTATACCATTCGTGTCCAACACCACACCGTAAATTGCAAAAATGATGGTATTTAGTTTAGTATATTGTACTTTTCTAAAGAGTAAAGGTATGGCAATAATCTTGTATATATGAAGGCCTACATTACCTCATATAGAAATATGAGAGCAAGTAACTCTGTGTTTATCATTTTAAATAGAGAAATTCAAAATGCAGTGACATGTTTGGTAATATGTGCATTGTGCAATCATCATCCTTCAAGTTTAGTCCTGATATTTTTCAGATTTGGCAACGACTTTGAAACGTCCTGAATAAGTGAGCTAATCTATTATGTCGTGTAAACTCTGACTAAACTAAACTCTGTGTTGCTCCATGTGCTGAACAGTATGTTGGCAGAGGTCCGTTTATTCATCAAATTCAGTGATTAGCGCTTTGAAAAATTAACATTTTGCCAACTCCTGTCTTGCTGCGTAAAGATGAGGGTAGTGTTGGGCATACCGTTTCTTGGTGGATAAATGCTGAACTTCTGAGAATATGACAATGAAGTTTGTACAGAAATTCATTCAATTTGTTTACTTGTGATATATATCATCATCATGTTATTGAACAAGTTAATATTTTAGTATTAGCAGGCTACATTAGTAGAAATTCATTCTCCATGCTAAAAATGTTCTCTACCTGTACACAATACTTTTCTGCAAGTTTTTTATTCCTTATTCACCGATGTAGCAGAATGATTTGGAAGCATTGATTAGCAATGTAGCGTTGCAGTCTTGATTGGAAATAGTTATTAGCTTGATTGTAATAGTGGCGTTTCCTGTAATAGAGATACCTGTAATAGAGACATATCTGATTTTAACTTTGTTGGCATAAACTGCACGAATTGAACAGCAACTTAATTAGTAAACTTGCAGAATAATGAATGAAACTAATACATGATAAAAGCATATATTTCCAGGCAGTATGTGCAAATTAGCTGCATACACTATTTGCACAAAACCAGATACTTTGAATGTCGAAATAATGTACACAAATTTATACGGCGCCTTATCAGATAACAGGATAGATAGTGAGAGAACAAGATTACAAAATAAAAGAGAATGACAAAGAATACCAGATTGCAAGTCACACAAAAGAGAGAAAAGAGACTACCAGATTACAACAATAGTGACACAAATGCAAGAATTAATTAGAACTCTGTACACACTGATGTGCCATGCAGACAACGTGTGTAGATGTGTCTAGAAGTATAGAAACGCCTCTAAATCTGCTATTTGTGCAACATCAGAGGACGATTGAATAAGTGGGACTGAAATATACTAAATGTAATTTAAAATAAATAAGTTTGGGAAAAAACGCTGCTACTTATACAGTTCGATTTAAATACATAAAATACAAATCAGTTATTGAAAACAACAAATGCCGTTATCATCGCCTGATCGTATGCAACATTTCCACTACTTGCTAGAGAATACATGTCGAGGCAGCACAACGCAGTCAAGTATTTATTCTACAATTAAGCAGTTCGAGAGATAAACACGGATAATTAAAAATCTACTCGACAGTAGTTGCAACACAAACAGAACAGTTCAAGTTGAAGATTATACAAAACTAATGCATGCATATATAAAATGTCTACAAATCATGGGATGCAATTCAACAGTGCATCACAGTCCAGCAAATAATACAATTAATCTAAATACCAAGGCCAATGCAACATAACCTATCATTCATGTGCAAACTACGATTGCAATTAAGTAATCTGCATTTATGTTAGCGCGTCCGATTATACAGAAGTTGAACTATCTACAAACTGGATAAACTCTATTTTGCTTCGTACCTACTGCATATTTATAGTTTAAATCAGATTTATTTACTTATTTCGATCTTAGATAACAATCAATGATTGTAACTCTGAAAGGGTCGGCTGAGTGTGACACCGTGTCGCACGGTTGCATAAATATGGTTCGTTAAAATGACAATCAACAGTACCTAGATTTAATTTCTAAGAGCTAATTGTTCTTTTATGAAAACACAGGAGCAAAATAATGTCATAACGTTTCAATATCACAGATTGTGATATGGAATTTTAGTGAAGGGTGTTTATGATAAAATTCCTTATATCTTTTCAAGTCATGCATGTATGATTTGTTCCGTCATAACATGGCATGAGATAATCAGTGAATCTCTTGTACATGTAGAATTTAAATCAATACACAAAACTTTGTTACATAATTTGACGTAGGCCGCATGCTCTAATTCCACAGCTCATCAATCTGTCCGTTTCATAATCTACCTCATCTCATCCGCTAAAAGAATTGCAGAAAAATCAAAACTAAAGTAAAAGAACATAAAAATATTATTACGAAGCATTAAACAAGTATATTGACTCAATTATCTACAAGCATAAACAATGATTAATAACAAGCATACGAGAGTAAGACAGAGCAGCTTACACGCACGACAGCACAACTCACACAACCACTCGGGGTTATATAGCCGACGACACAAATACAACGAAAGGAAAAACAAAATTCCAAACATCAGACATAAAATTACTTTCATTATTACTTTGCAGCATTAGCTAGTTAAGTGTTGAATGGAACTCAAAAAGGCACACAACACAAACAGCTAGAGAGTAACAGGCACACACACGCACACATACATAGAAGAGAATACAACAACTAAGACAGCATTAGTGCCAGCATGCATACACACGGCATCGAGAGAGGAGAGACATTGCACAAGCAGACATGTATGACAGTAGTGCGCTATTAATATTGTCAGTTTTTCACACAACTCCAGTTCTTATGCATGATGTTAGACATGACACACACCTCACACATGAAGTTAGACATGACAGACCCTCATGCATGAAGTTAGACATGACAGACCCTCATGCATGAAGGTAGACATGACACACACCTCATACATGAAGGTAGACATGACAGAGACCCTCATGCATGAAGGTAGACATGACAGACCCTCATGCATGAAGGTAGACATGACAGACCCTCATGCATGAAGTTAGACATGACACAGTTGCATCCAGCTGTACTTGAAACAGTGATTTATTTAAGAGAAATGCACAATTGGAAAGATGAAGCACAGGCGAAGGATGTGCTATGGATAGGAGGGCAAGCAGATGATCAGATTCCTATTGTTTTTCCTTCTTTTTTGATCCGAACGGCCATTTCTTCTTCTTCTTGTCCTTGCTGCCCGGCGTCTCACGGCCGGACTGTTGCGATCTGTCCGGAGAAGGCTGTCAATCAAACAACATCATTACACATACTTCACATCCGTCAATGGAATAGCATTATATTCCGTGTAAATACCCTAACTACACATTAAACAATATAGCAGTTCCCTTTCAAGTACCAGACATGAACCGATAATTACTGTTTATTGTTCAGTACAGCATGCACTCGTATATAATATACAGGCCCACGGCAGAGCATAAATTACAATTAACAGGCGCAATATGCAACTGGACCAAGGCGCATAATACTCAAGAATCACAATGTCAGCCTATTATACTAATAATGATCAGTACTAACTAGTGTCATATAAGGCAACATTAATGACACAGTTTGTGAAATAATAAAGATTATATTACATTGACAGAATAATAATTAATTTGCCAACTGAAAATCCAGACTTAACTACACACACGATCCAACACGGTTGACCTCAGACTGGAGCAAGGCTAGCGTTCAGTGATTTACAATTAATCATACATTTATACATTAATAGCACGCTGAATATCAGCAATACTTGTTAGTTCTTTATGTAGGTGCCAAATATACTCTCCTCTTTTCATGCTATGGGCCAACTGTGCATAATGTACTCGAGTTCATTCAACATCATCACACATGTATAGTCTAATAGATGCTTTCGCACGTTCTCTGCGCTGAGCATAAACTTTAAACATTGGTACCCGAGGGCTCATTACAGCTAGATTTGAATATAAACAAATTTGAATGCATAAATGATACAATAACAATCTTATTCTCTTTGTTCGTCACAATCTGTTCGGAGATCAATATTATTTATAAGTTAAATGCCAGCCTGCAATATAATCAATCATCATCATACTAAAGCACTTCTAAAACAAAAGCTGTTAAGCTGGATGAAGCAAGCACCCACCTCGCGGTCATATAACACTCCCTCGTTACTTGACACGGACTTCTGGGGGGAGCTCTGCTGGGGCGGGCTCTTCTGTGGGGAGCTCTGCTGGGGAGGGCTCTTCTGCGGTGAACTCTGCTGCTGCTGTGAACTCTGCTGCTTTTCTAAATGACTTTCTAAAATGAGATAATATCAACAGAGCTGAAATTGTGGATATTGCCAGTTCTTCTAATCCGTAAGCACAACAATGATTCAGAATCACGTTACATACAAATCATATTACAAAGTTTTGAAACTATCTGCATAAACAATGTACAAGTTTCCAGGAGAGACCTTAGACAAATAATGGTATGCTGGGAATACTGACTCTTTGAAATCATCTGATGCAAATAGGCCTATCTATGTGTACAAATTTGCTAAGCAGGTTTACTGTAAGACTAGCAATGTGTTTTCTATCTCTTTTCGTGTACAACATATACATAGCACCCACCTAGCATCAATCAACACATTTCTCTTGTATATCTGCTCACATTTCAGAGAAGCAGAAAACCTGGTCAGTTGACCGTGTCTGACAATATTACAAGTGTGAAATTTAAATAACTAAGCACAAATATGGATGAACTATTGATGTGAGAGCTGGACGTGGAACAAAGCCATGCGCAAAAAACTAAATGCATTTGAGCATTGATGCTACAGGAGGATGTTGAAGATAAGTTGGAAGAACAAAGTTACCAGTAATTGAAGT
>JAQFYQ010001639.1:0-12947 GCA_034694885.1 Buchholzia appendiculata | reverse complement strand
AATACGTAAGACAAATAACCATCGCCAGGACCTGTCTTCGGACAGAGCACTATCATCATCATCATCATCATCATCATTAAACAAGACAATATAATAAGACAAGCACGGACATTGGAATAGTTAACGCAATAATTATTGTGCACGTAGGCACCGTGGACTAAGCAAGTGTTGGTAACAGTTTTGCACGTGACATTTATTATCACCGGCTTAAAACTATTTGAATGCTCCTACTAAGTAAAATCTCCAATTCAAAGCTAGTGCTCTACGTGATGTTGCTTCGACGTTGCAATGTTGGAAACAATTCTTGCGTTATAAATATAACATTATAAATTGTATAATAATAATATCATATCTTAATGTAATACAATATTATAGAACGAATTAAAATTTGTAAAAGAGATGCAAACTGCCTAACAACAGTATAGCAGAATCTTGTAAGACCATCAGAGAAAAAAAACAAATATAATCAGACGTAAAATTTTGATTAAAGATTAAAATTGATTTAGTTGGAACGACGTGGATTAACATATAACGTAATGAATAATCATTATCATCATCATCGTTAATCGCCAGCCTGGCATTGTACACAATTAGCGCTAGGGCTAATGACGTTGGGTTAGACGTTACCAAAATGTTTCCGTTCACAATTTGATGGAAATTGTCCTAAACATGCTCACTATGATTCAACTCTGCAAAACACACAGCAATTCGCCACTTTTACTTTGTATTGAAGCAAAGTTTTACAGCCGGAGGCCTTTCCTGACGGCAGCACTCGCTGCTCGATATGTCGAGCACCTGAAAGAATACGGTGGGTCTGTTGTAAAATCCAACGGCATTGGGCGATGAATCAAATACAAATATTCTTACTTTGAAAACTTAGAGGTGACTGGTTTGTTGTTTTGGTCCACCGATTCGATTCTCTCTGAATCGCCTTCGTTCACTGTCGGCCGAGGCGTGTCAAGGTCGTCTGCAGGCTGCCGAGATGTTTCAGGCGAGAGATGTTGTGACGTCATGATCAGATGTTTCAATTCAGGAACATCGTTTTCCGGAATAGAATCATCCAGAGTAGTTGCAATAATATCTGGATGGCTTAATTCCCTCGTTTCTGTGGAAGGTTGTGGGCTCTGGGCAAAGCTTGTTGAAGTGGATGCAGGACCAGATGAAGACGATGCAGGCAACTCTTGTACGCTGTCTGCATTGGACGAATCAGCGGCCGGTACTGAGGAGCTTTCTGCGGAGTCACCGTCTGGACAGATAACATAACTCGTCTCAGACAAGCATGACATTCAATGTCTTTAACAGTTGGAATAATGCACACGCCACAAATCGAATAACTAGTCTCATATCATATGTCATGTAGAATCATGCACGATAATTCATACGTGTTTAAAAAAATGAAATACTTCGTAGTAAATGTACCGAAATTATTTTAGAGTTAAAAATAACTATGATATAATAGTAATGATTATTATTAACATTATTCAATAATAGCATACATTTTATGTTAGTGTGCCTATGTTAGCATGCATTTTGTCAAGCATCCATTAGAATTTTAGATGTCACCAAAAGGGAACATTTGTGGTCGGATATCCTTCCTGATACCATTGGAAAGTAAAAGTTTCCTACCTAAGACTCAGAGAAAGAATATGACCAAGCAAACAGACACGTTGATCCAATCACAGTGTATAGTACATAGATTCAATGAAGCTGTTCACGGTCGGATGCCATTCCTTAACTTAATGGCTAGCAAGTGAGTTTATTGTAATATTCGTCATAACTGAATACTAATACAGTCCTACAATAGTCATTAAAAACAAATTCTACTTTTATTTTTATTCTTATTATAAGCGTTTATTATAACTTAATATGTTACAATAAGAAATATTTAAAGTGTATACCTTCAGTGATGGAGAGGATAGCGGAACAGGAGGCTGAGCCAAAGATGTTCATAGCGTCTATCGTGTATTCCCCAGCATCCTTTAACTGAACGTTCTGTACTGTGAGGGTGTGCTGACCATTGGCTGTAGTCTCTGCTTGCAAGTTTGGACGGCCAGATATGAACGAACCATCTTTTAACCTACAACATGAACGAAAGGTTTCAACCTGCGAGAATGCTCTAAAAGTGATTGTAGCGATTCAGAACATAGTTTTTAACATTGTTGTCTTCACTATGCCATGTATTACTTACGATTTTTTTTACGTATTTGAGTGTAATACAGTATATGAAAAGTTAATTGGGTGAGTGAAAATGATGAAACTTGCCATAAAGTTAGTCATATATAATAATTATTATTATTCATCTTAGTCTTTATCGTCATCGTCGTCTCGTCCTCATCGTTATCGTCGTCGTCGTCGTCGTTGTTGTCATCATCATCGTCGCCGTTCTCATCACTATGGTCGTCGTCGTTGTCGTCGTCATCATCATTATTGTCATCATCACTGCTCTGTCCGATGACAGGTCCTGGCGATGGTTATTTGTCTTATGTATTACTATGCATGACTTAACCACCGACCAACTAGGCCAGATGAGCACGGGTGGGCGGCCAAAGGTCCTTCCCGTTCAGGTAATGGAGTGTTAGAAATTTGTGCAGGTTTGCTACTGAACACAATCAGTCGTCGTTGGAAGGCGAACCCTCTACCTCTTCACTTCGAGGCGTGAATGCTAACAACTGACCTATTCGTTCATCATCAGTATCATCGTCATACTCATTGTAAGTTTTAAACTTCGTGCTTGTTTAAACTTACCAAACAACAGTGCATTTCTTTTCGCTGCGAATCTTGCAAGTGAACGTGACATCTGTGCCGAGAACTCGAACACTCTGATCTTGCAGCACAGTCTCAAACACGGGACTTGACCCTGTACATGATGAACAGATCAGGCATTACTTTAACTCAGGTACAAAAGTGTATTTTTACATATCACTTACATTGAATGTACCTTTAGTACTATTGTTGGGAAAAATACACAGGCTACTGTTAATCAGTTATTTCAACAGAAGTTAACAATAATAATTCAATCTTTACATAAGTTACCATTAATTAATCAATTAAAGCTAAACGAATGGAAACAATAATATTCTGGCCAGGTAATTTAAACTAGACAACTTCATTTGAATTGTAACGGCTCGAAATGTTTAGTCCTACACTTAGTTAGAACAAGTTGTGCAGTTATCTAAGCATATAAGTAACCCAATGCTAATGATAACATATTGTATTTATATAATATAGTTTTTATAATTTCTTTTGCATTTACTGTATCGATTGATGATATTTTGACTGCGTGATGTGAAAAACATCTTTGAAGCAATAACCAATAAAAGAGAGATAAAGAGTAAAAAAGCAATAACTAATAAAAGAGAGATAAAGAGTAAAAAAGCAATAGCCAATAAAAGAGAAATAAAGAGTAAAAAAGCAATAGCCAATAAAAGAGAGATAAAGAGCAAAAAAGCAATAACTAATAAAAGAGAAATAAAGAGTAAAAAAGCAATAGCCAATAAAAGAGAAATAAAGAGTAAAAAGCAATAGCTAATAAAAGAGAAATAAAGAGTAAAAAGCAATAGCTAATAAAAGAGAAATAAAGAGTAAAAAGCAATAGCCAATAAAAGAGAGATAAAGAGCAAAAGGCGAGAAAGTTTTTGATCAATAAAGGAATCATCATAAAGCATTCGCAAACAAGCAGTGTAGTTATAGTACTATATGCATCTATGACATGAATGCCTGGATAAATGTAACTCAACAGTTGATGCACATTTTAATAAATAAATAAAAGTTGTCTCAAAAATTATTCACAGCCTTGAGAAGGCAGCACATACCTTCTTCCTCCTCATCGTCATTATCCAAGTTATCCAAGACTTTCTTCACACAAGCAAGGTGATCGATATCCTCTAATGACGTCACGTTATTCTGGGCAAGGTCTGATGACGTCACGCTAGCCTGTAAAGGCTCTGATGACGTCACGCTAGCCTGTGAAGGCTCTGGTGACATCACGCTAGGCTGAGAAGGCTCTGATGACGTCACGCTTGATTGAGAAGGTTCTGATGACGTCACGCTAGATTGAGAAGGTTCTGATGACGTCACGCTAGTTTGAGAAGGTTCTGATGACGTCATGCTAGGTTGAGAAGGTTCTGATGATGTCACGCTAGGGTGTGAAGGCTCTAATGACGTCACGCTAGGTTGAGAAGGCTCTAATGACGTCACGGTAGCCTGTGAAGGTTCGTCTGTGGCGGAGTTGATTGATGCTGACGATTTCTCGATAGTCGTTTTATTTTGCACTGCTTCATTTGAACTATCACCACTGTCACTTTTTACTGTTACATTAGCATTAGTAGCATCATTGTCACTTTGTACTGTTACATTAGCATTAGTAGTAGCTACCTCACTTTGTACTGCTACATTAGCATTAGTAGTAGCTACCTCACTTTGTACTGCTACATTAGCATTTATAGCATCACTGTCACTTTGCTCTGTTACATTAGCATTAGTAGCATCACTGTCACTTTGTACTGCTACATTAGCATTAGTAGTAGCTACCTCACTTTGTACTGCTACATTAGACTTTGCAGCATCACTGTCACTTTGCTCTGTTACATTAGCATTAGTAGTAGCTACCTCACGTTGTTCTTGTACAGCTGCTTCAGTACGAATTGTTTCAGTCTGTTTTGCCACACTAGCACTAGTAGCATCTCTTTCAGTCAGCACAGCTACATTAATGTCAGTGGCATCTCTATCACTTTGTAGCTTTACATCAGCATCAGTACGATCTCTCTCACTTTCTACTCCAACACTTGCATTGTCAAGTTTGTTGTCACTTTCCCCTAATGACTTGTCACCATCACTGTCGTCACGTGATTTGGCGTGGTCACTTATAGCAACCGACTCAGTGACAACCTCATCAGACTTACCACTATCAGCAGCTGATGCCGCTGTATCGACGCCAGTTGATTTATCTTCCGATCCTACATCTGGAATTACGCTTTCTGATTTTATTGCTAAAGTTTTATTTTCTACACCTCCAGAGTCGATTTTGGTCAGATTTGGTCGTGCAGAAACAGCCGGGAACTTTGACGCCGAAGGAGGCGGCGGTCTGTGAATGGCGTACAGAGCGTCATCGTCAGAAGGAGCAACCTCGGTGTCAGATCCATCCGTGTACAGCGCGTCAGAGTCGTCAGTCCAATGGAGGTTTAGTTGGTTAGTAGGAGTCCTGTTTCTGTCTACAGAGTCGACGGTCAGTAGAACTGGACATTGTCCAAGTTTGGCGGACAGCAAATTCTGTGATGCCTCAGGGTTTCCATCAGAGCCTCTGATGACATTTTGCCCTGCGAAATTTGAGAAAAATAAACTTAAATATTTTTCAAGAATAGCAATATAGTAATCATTGATATATGTTCATGATTATCATCAATTCATGAAATGGTGACACAATATTTTTAAGGATTTTATATTCGAAAATTTCAGCGAGCAAATAGCGATCAAATATTACAGTCACTGAATAGTGAATACTGAATATGTAATCAATATTTTATGCTATCCGAGTGATGACGTTGTTTTCGTGTACCTTTAAATAGGTTTAATCGACATTAAGTCGTCAGTTTTGAGTCTACACTCACTATCAAGAAATATGAAAAATTGATTTTTTAGATTAAATGTATTTCAATAGTTATTGAAGAGAACCCATTTCTCCTGGGTTCATAAGTGCTTTGTGTCTATAATTAAATACGAGGCACCAAACTATATTTTCCAATAATTTACAAATTTGTAACTTTAGCGAATGTAGAAAATATAGCCTAAGTATGTCAAAACGGGAACTCGAATATACTCCCAAGAAGCGAGCGTGTCGTTCATCGCCGTGAACGAACATGGGCTTAACAAGTTAACATCTCAGAGATTGCAGCGAAGAGACTTGGGATGAAAAGTGGGATAAAAAATGTGGGCTAATGTGATAAAACAGTGCCACTGGTGCAACAGTGCCACTGGTCGACCATGCCGAAAAAGCGCTCTGGACGTCCTAAACTAAGCACACTGAAGATGATACTCTTCGAAAGGGAGCAGGTTCAACATTCGGGTCTACAAAATGCTCTACAAAATGCACATCCTTTCAGGATGCTTCAGAGTAGGAACAATTTTTTTTGTACAACTACTAGTATGTAGTATCCACTTACTTTACCAGATCTGTACTTTGGTACTATATTGTATAGTAATACATTATATAGTAGTATAGTAATATGTTAAGTTAGTTCAGGAATCAAATCTGCATTGACATTAAATCAGTCATACCTGAGGTCTGATCATTGAATTCTTGCGAGATCTGAGAGACGGCTTGATCAATCAGATCACTTTGTGGTCTCTCATCGCTCACTTCGCTCCTCCCCCCTCCTCCGATCTGCTGCGCCCAGTCTGCATCAAACGAACGACTTTTACTCTTGCTGGACATCGATAGCTTCACCTCTGAAAACATGATATTTAAACTTTATACGTCACGGCCGTTTTAAGGGGGGGGGATGTTTCGGGTTCAATCCCCCCAAAATTTATCTTTTCTTAAAATGTATGTTTCGTGGGGAAAACTAAAAAAATAAGGTCTTAAATGCTCAAAACCCACCGAAATAAAATTTAGATAAAAGGTAATCAAAAATGTTAAGCTAGGAATATTTTTATTTTAAAGTATTACTATGCAATTTGAACAATGAAGATAACACAACAGTACACATTATTAGAAACAACTTAGCTTTACTTAAAACTGGCGATAAAAATCTTGAGATTAAATGATGAATCAAATCAAATAATAATTAAATTAATTAATAAATGGAATCAACTAGTTATTGGTCAATATGATAAAATGGTTACTATTCACTGATTTTTGTTTTATTGACTGCATCAAGGAAAATAAAATGTAGTAAACAAAATATAGTAATAAATGAATATGACACTGTAATAAAGTGTAATATGCATCATTCAATAAAATTAATACAATGCAGTATGAGATGAATACCACATCCACTCATTTTGCTTTAATGACTGAAACCAGGCTATAAAATGTAGTAAACAAAATACAACAATAAATGAATGTAACACAATGAAATACGTGAATATGTCTCATTCAATCAAATGAATAGAATATACACTGTAGTATGAGATGAATACCTTCTACATCCAGTGTCGCACTAGATGACACCTCTCCCTCTGTGTTCGTGGCGTGCACCGTGTACATGCCTTCATCATCACGACGAACTTTCACTATCTCCAGAGAACATAGGCCATAGTTGTTCTGTAATAATCAACAAGATCACATCTTAGATAAAAAATAATAATTAAATTAGTATGTAAATAATTTTGTAATGACACAATGTAATCATGTGTACTAAGCTTTCATATATGTATAGAAAAAGAAACTATACATGACGCTAGAGCGCTACATTTTAAAATGAATATCTCCCTAATTCAGGTTGTTGTATCAGCAGGTAAAATACTACATTTTTATTTACGCCACCCCACCATTATCTAATATCATTTTCAGTATATGTGCCAGATAAATCGATGCCAAATCTGTTCAAAAAGATTGGTGATCTAACTCTCTCATAGAATTGCAGCGCATAGGTAGAAGATTTATGCCCGGAAATAATTCAGACACATCGATTTCACTGCTGGTACACACACAATCATGAGGAGCATCCCCATAATATCGTAAATCATTTTATTAATAGCAAGAGAAGAAATTTAAATTCAAGATGACGACTAACTGAAATGCGTATCCTATTGCTGGGATGTAGAATGGTTCCATTGGCTCGTTGCCAAGTGATATCCGGTTCAGGGATTCCTGACACGGAGCAGTTGAACCGGATGGACTGTCCCTCCTGGCATCTCTTCGGTCTCAGTCTGGCTGTGAACTGTGGTGCCGTGGCAAGCAGTTTCTTCCTGCGTTGTGCCGAGGCGTTGGACGTCTTCGTCTGAACAGACTCGAGGTCATCAGCAATGGATGCCCGGTCAAAGCTCGACTGCGTGGAGTACATGGACTCGCAGTCCAGACCTGAGACAAGCAGTCAACATAAGGGATACTGACAGGTATGAACTTTAAATTGGGACAGAAAATTGGAGTCAACCAGGGTCGGTGCGACATTTATCATATTGTTACACTAGCGTTGTAAATTTTACGATGTTCAAAATGCATCAAAATAATAAATGTGCACGCTCATATTGGAAGGACCTTACATTTAGATTTCAAATCGCAACAATAAATAGATTAAATTGTTGATTTAGATCTCAAAATACAATTAACTCTCACATGTAAGTTTGTACAAATATCCATATTTCTAATCAATTCTTGAGTCATATAAAATAGTGCTAAAAATTATACAACCTGAATATTGAAGTAATTCTATTGAACAATTAGACACATAAAGTGTCGCAAATACAAATAAAATGATTGATTAATCGTGTCATAGTGTAAAGTGGGTCGTACGTTCTATGATGAGCTTAGCCTCGGTGCTGACGGTGCCGGCTATGTTGCGAGCTTGGCAAGTATACCAGCCAGCATGCTCCTGGTAGGCAGCGGGGATGTACAGAGTGTGAACTTCAGTTTCTTCACAAGACATTATGTAGAACGGGTCGTCAACGATGAGCCTACGATCTTTGAACCTGTATGCAAGATAAATCAAGAACAAAAACAAGCTAAATGTTCTATTCTATCAATAGCTTGCTACTATACAGGTCGAAGATTATTAGCGTCTTCTCCTCCTCCTTCAGGACTTCTACTAGACGGTCCCATCCCTGGCTTGGGACTCGGCGCAGCAGGTCTCTCCAAGAATGCGAACTCTTGGTAGCAGAAACCTGCCCAGGCGGAGTATGGTCTAGCGATCTAATACATACTAACAAAGTTATTAGTACAGTTATGAAAAAAGTTATTACTTTATTATCAAAGCTATTTGTATTTCACCACTGCCATTTTAAACTGGTGTATATGAAATCAAGTATTAATACTTCAATCAGGATTTAAGCATACTAAATGAAATACAACTAGTAAAGTGTCTTAGCTCTAGTCAAACAAATTCCCATATATTAAACCATAAATTAATTTATTTTCAGTGGAACCAATCATATTGTGAAAGCGTAAAATTGACACTGGCAATATTGTCAACGCTTTGAAACATAATAAAGCTGAGCCTAATAAAGACAACAAAACTATTTACCATTGAACTTCTGGTGGCGGTGTACCGATAACTTTGCACTCCAACTTGGCCGAGCCACCTTCCATGATGACTGTCCTGACGAGAGGTTGGGTGATCTTTGGACTGATGCAGTCCGGTGGCACCTCGTCTGAACCCAACAATATTACAACATTCACAACTTATCTAATTGTTCTGACGATGTACATACATCTTTAGTCATATTCTTTTCAACAGGAGCGCTGATTTAAAAGATTATAAATTAATCAGCAAACATTATCAAATAAATAAGTAATATGTAATATAGGTACATGTAACATAATATGGTGATAACTAAAGCTCGTCGTATTTGTATTACTTTTTGTAAGAAAAGATGCTGGGAGTTTTCAGGTGCAGGGTTTTTCTAGTAACAGACAATAGACATTATAAATAAACAAGTTGGCTTATCCCAACTCATGGGAAATCTAAGAACTTAATCACTACACCTTTTACAAAAGTTATTGAATCAATCAAGACAAACCAATTGACAAACATCAGTAGAAACCGTGGCAAAATAATTATTGCACACAAATTAAAAAAGGGCCAATATGTACGTTGATCAAGTTTTATAAGGCTTAATATTTCACGAGTAGACTCCACAAACAATAAAAAATTAAAATCTTGAGAAATCATATCTGTGAATGAAGTCATGGCATAAAATAATAATAAATGAAGAGAGAAAAAAGCGAGTGCAAAGGAAAAGAAAGAATATTAGTGAGTCCAAAACGAGTGAAAAATAAAGTAAGAAATAATGTAAATACAAAAGAAGTTAGATATAAAAGCATAAAGTATATAACACACAGCTGTTTTTCTAAAAAAGGAATCACTTCTAGGGAAGGAACATTTGCTCACCCAGTACATCGAGCTTGCAGACGCACATGCACTGTCCGTAGGCGTTCACGCCCAGACACCTCCAGGCTCCGCCCTCTTCCCTCGTCACACTACTGATCGTTAGGCTGAACGTGTTATTATCACTCTGGATCTGATAGTTACCGGAAGCTGTGATCTTGGTTTGATCATGGAACCAGCTGACTTCCATGTCCGGTTTACAGGACACTAAAGAGATAAAATACACAATAAGGACGCATATTGTAGGCATAGCGACTTTTGCTCCACTTACAAAGAGCATTGGCCGATGAACAATTATTTATAATTGGCTCTACCCATATTGTCCAAATCTTGCATCATATTTACAGTACTGCTTAAGTTATTACAAAGAAGTTTACAGGAACAGAAGTTTGCTTTGAAACTGATATCCTGTCTAAGTCATGTAGAATAAAAATAACTTAAAGAAATGTATACTCCTATAATAAGCTTAGTTATATAATAAATGTCATCTCAATGGACCTCATGTAGAATGAATCGAAAGATTCATATTTGGCATCGACGGACCCAAAACTTGTGAGCACAGCCATGAATCGAACCGCAGACAAACACAAATCCAATATTAAATTTGATGAAAATCGTTTTCAGAGTGAAACTACTAAATTTCCAATATTCACGTCAAGGATCCCTCAAATTACACAATATCAACCTTTCAAAACTGTGCAAAACTTATGTTTACCGTTTTGTGAATATCTAACCATGAGGTATCATCTCATCAGAGATATTCTTTCATAATAAGAAACCCAATCAAAAATTATATAGAGTAGAACCTGAACTCTTATAGATGCTACTTATATAGGAAAGTAGCCCTAAGTAGAACTCACTAAGCACGGTAAATGTGCACTGTTGTCCAACGACCAACGACTGATCCATCAGCGGAAGTAGAAACTGTGGAGCAACTTTGGTGGACGACGATCCGTAGCCGGAACTGTAACTTTCATGGACGCTTCCACTGAGCGATCCACCGATGGACCTGTCCAGACTTGCCTGACGCTCGCTGCTGCGCGATCTCTGAATGTCCGATAGCGTCGTGTCGCGCTCGTAACTTGCGCTATAGGCAAACAGATATATGAATTGATCAACGATTGTTGGCTAGATAGAATTTAATTGCGATATGCATTGAAGTCAACAGCCATATTAAAAATTAATTTAAAATAAGTTCTGTCACATTTGATACAACTTTGTATGTGTGGCTCAATATGTAGATATATTAAACGCATTGATTTATTCGATTCATGAAACATGACACTAAGATGAAGCTTTTTTGATATTTTGAAATGACTTTTCAAATGGAAAGATAGGAGATGACGATATCACTTAATTAATAGTTTTAATTCCGACATATCCAATGAACGATTTGAAGACAGACGAAATGTTACATATGAAGAAGCCTTGGAGAACTTGGACAGTGTATGTTACATATCAAGAAGCCTTGGAGAACTTGGACAGTGTATGTTACATATGAAGAAGCCTTGGAGAACTTGGACAGTGCATGTTACATATGAAGAAGCTAGAAACTGAAGTGGACAATGTTTGTTGAGAAGGCCATCTTGACAAGTCCTACATTAGCATAAGAAAATTGAATGTAAAATTATGATGATTATTTTATTATAACACCGTTACGAATATGAAATACTTCAATTCGCTGTAATACAGAAATCGCAAAATTGTTCAGCAAGTAGTTAAGTGTGATTACCTTCGTCGTCGTTTTCCTGACGGGTCAAGCCGTTTACACACTTGCTCTGCAGGCAATGCAACAAGCAAATATATTCAGTGATCTTCAATGCAGCCATGAAGTCAGCATTGTCAATTTTTCATATGATACAAACCGATTTTAAAAAAACTGCATTTAAAATTAAATTGCAAGTAATAAAGATACTTTACATAAATGGGGGTAAATCAACATAAGTTAGAATTTGAACTAAATATCCCACTTTGCCTGAAATGTTTTAATAACAATTTTCGAATAAAAAATCTAATTTTAACTATTAAACGCCGTAATGCATGCACACAGCCTAATATTTTCGAATATAATGATAGAAATTGTGAGAAGAACAGACAGACATAAAATTTCCATTGCTGAAAACTCTAACCCTTCCTGACAAGGAACAACTGACGTAAAATATCGATGATGATGATGATGAAAATGATGATGATGATGATGAAAATGATAATTCCAAAAAGTTTTTATTCTTCAGCGAGAAGAACGTCAATTTTTCAACACAGCATCTAAATGATCTGATACAATTATTTTAAAACCTAGTTTGCTTGTAAATGACCTAACCAACCTTGTATATTCATTTCTCCCACAGTGGTGCAGGACCCCAGCTTGTTTGACGCCACACAAGAATACTGTCCAGCGTCCTCAAGGTCCACATCAACAATGTTCAGCATGGCCAGACCGTGCTTGTACCAGATGTTGTATTTGGGATTTTCTGCATCCAGGGCGTACTCTTCGTGGAACCTAGGTAATACATATTCAAGTCTCTACATGCAAGTGTAAGTGGTGTGTAACTACACATTAAGCGTAGGTACCTATAAAGAGTATATTATCTTAGTAAGATTCACCAAAAATATAAATTAAGTGTGTAGATATCCAGAGAGCACAGAGAAAGGAAATATTTTTGAAGATAAACAATTTTCAATAATAAATAAAATATTTTAAACATAATTAATCTACACGAAATTTTCTTTATTGCGTCCAGAATTAAAGCCTAATTCCTATGAAGGATATATAAAATTATATAATTTAACATGATATGATTTTATTTGTAATTTGCATGAATGCTGCACATAATTTCAACAAGTGAACTGCACGATTGAAATACTCTAGCCTACTCGTTCGATTTCACATTATTATTATTTTTC